>LR750482.1:112500-120000 GCA_902729485.2 Mus minutoides
AATCGGTAATGTATAATAACCCTTTGGGCAAGAAACCCAGTCCCCGCAGCCGCCACCGGAAAATAATTACTTTCATATCAAAACTCTGCAGGAGCCCAGCGGCCCGGCCCTCTGCAGCCCCCGGCTCTCGTCACCCCGCGCCGCGCGCCCCCGGCGTGTGCCAGTGTGCGGGGGTGCGCGCTGGGGCGTGCGGGGTGGAGGTGGTGGTGGTGGTGGTGTGTGTGTGTGTGTGTGTGTGTGTGTGTGTGTGAACGCAAGGGGGAGGGAGGGAGAACAGGGTAGAAGGGGGGACCGCGGGGGAGGCTCTGAGAAGGGAAGCGGAGCTGAGGTTGCATACATTTGTTCAATCAGAAAACACAAACACGCACACAAAAGGAAGCTCAGAGTGAGGACCTGTGGGGAGGTTTGGACTCCCCTCCCAGGCCCACTCCCCAAAAGAGGAGTGCATCCTTGGGAGGAGGAGGAGGAGGAGGAGGAGGAGGAGAAGGGAGACGTAAGGGGGAGCAGCCCAAAAATTTTAAAAACGATGGAGCCCAGAGTTTGTGTTTGATCAGCTTTATTTATAAAAAATGGTACATATATAAATATTCTTAGACATTTTTGCATTTTACAAGGCTGAGGATTCTCGTTGTGGGGTGTGTGTGTGTGTGTGTGTGTGTGTGTGTGTGTGTGTGTTAGGGGATACGGGGGTTTTTGATCCCTCCGGAGGAGGGGACCTCATCCAAGGACCTGCAGCTGCCACCTTGGTCCCCATCGACACAGCGTTTTCGTTTGCCTTTAAAAATAATAATAAAAGGAAGAAAACAAAAAGCAAGAGGGAAAAGCAACGTCTCTAAGAGCCGATCACCTGATTCGTTGGGAGTCTGGGGCTGAGCGAGCGGGCTCGGCTGGCTAAGCGCCTCTTCCAGCCGTGGTCCCCAACTCAGTCCATGTCCACCTCCTCACCCTCTGGAGGGCTGGGTCCTGTAGCAGCGCCCGGCTCAGCGGCGCCGCAAGTGGCTGGCTCCCCAAGTGGGCTGGGGGCTCTAGGGCCCGGGCCAGGAGATGTTTCGAGAGGTGGGGGCGGCGAGGCCGCGGGGCAGACGGTCCCCACGTCCGCGCAGTCCCCGGCACCGCTCTCGGCAGCCGCCGCTGCTAGGTCCCGGAAAGAAGCGGGAGCGGATGGCCCGGGAGAGGCAACAACCTCAGGGCTGCGACGGGCGAAGGCCGGGTCCGCAGCGCCACCAGGTCCGGGGAAGGCCCCGAAACTGGCCTGCGCGGGTGGTGCGGGGGGCGCGGGGGGCGCTGGCGGCGCGTCCTTGGGCACCAACTCAGGGCCCGCTCCGCCCTTGAGCGCTGCTTGTGGCACCAGGAAGCCCAGGGGCTGCGTGATGGGGTAGAGCAAGAAGTGGCCCTTGCCAATCAGGGTCCGAGGTGCACAGGGCAGCCCCGGCGTGAAGTCCAGCCCCGCAGTGGCTGCAGCGTTGGCTGGGGTGGCTTTGCGGCGCGGTGGCGAGTCGGACAGCAGACTCTCCACGCTGAACGGGCTAGCCTTAGGCAGGCCCGCAGTCGCCGCCGCTCCGGGCCCGCAAGGGACCGTGTCCTTGTCCGCCGGGCGGCCTAGCCGCGGCTGCGAGCCGGCGCCGCTTCTTTGGCTCGGGTAGAAGGCGGGATCGCAGGTGCCAGGCGCGGGTGGCTCGCCAGGAGGTACCGGAGCGGAACCCGCGATGCCAGAGCCGTGTGCTCCAGGGCCCTTGGCTGCGGCGGTCGGCGGTGGTGGCTCGGGTGGTTCTGGAGACAGGCCTCCGCCACCACTGTCGCTGTCGGAGCTGGGCGCGCTGTGCAGGGACAGGCCACCGGGCGAGTGCAGGTGGCGGCTCTGACTCTTGAGCAATTTCTTCTCGTGTTTGCGTTTCTTCTTCTCCATCTTCTCCAGTTCCTTGCGAGCGATCTCCTCCGGATCCATGGGCTCTCCGCTGCACGTAGTCGGGTGCGAGTTGTGGGCCGGCCGGCCCGGGCCCTTTTTGGTGTTCTCCTTCTTTCTCCACTTGGCCCGGCGATTTTGGAACCAGACCTAGAACAGCCGGACAAAGGGGGGATGGGGGGAAGGCACAATCAGGCTGGCTAGCCCTCCGCGGGGGCCCGCAGGCCTCCCAAGCACGCCCCAGACAGATCTGAACAACCTCGGCTCCAGCGGGAGCAGCCGGAGCCAGGGCTAGCTCTCCACCGGCCCTTGGATGCTGATATTCGGGTTGCAGCTTCTGGCCAGCATCTCATCCGCCCGGAAGGAGCATAGATGGGCCTCTTGGCCAGCTTCCCGCTCTGACTTCTCACCTCCGGCCCCAGGGAGCTGCCCCTTCCTCAGGCAAGCCCGGTGCCGCCTGTGACCCAGCGCTGTCCAGAGTTCCTGGTTGGGGGTAGGGGGCGGAAAGCAGGCCCCGATGTGCCCTCGCTGTGGTCTCTCAGTTCTAAGGGGCCTGGCCTGGTGATCAGGAAAGACTGTGCTGAGCCGGCAGCCCTCCACACCTGTGTTCGGGCCCCCAAGAGATGCTCAAAGCCCACGTTGCAGGGTCTCCCTTGAAGGGAAATCTGGCTACTTCTTCTTCAAGAAGGGCCTGTGAAGCCGAACTTGGATGGACCTCCAGCAGCCCAGCAATCCCAGCACAGCTATGCACATCATTCTTTATGAAGGACCTAGGACCAGGGACCACAAAGCTTTCCAAAGCAGTCCAGCCTGGCCTGACCTGGGGGAGGTGGTGCTACAAGGTGAACAAACAGGCCCGAAGCTGACCACCAGCTCCCCTCCCCCGAGAGAGCAAGAATGTTCTCTAGTCCTTCCTGCTCTCAGTAGGCCTTGTCTAGGACAGCCAAGAAGAATTTAAAGATCACAGCAGCTCCCAAGACCACCGCTCCCTGGGCCAAGGTCCTGGGCAAGGCTACCATCCCCTGCAGAATGTAGCAATGTAAAGGCTTTGTCGTGGCCTGTATAAAGTTGGCAGGATTGCACAGCAGACCTGCTCCAAGGGAGCCTGGTTTGTGCAGAAGTCTCCGAGACTAAGCTAAAACCCTGGGAAGCTTTCTCTTTCCTTTTTCAAAACTTTTTTTTGGGGGGGGGGTGCAACTTCCAGATTACTTCATCACCAGAAATTACTATCATACTAGAGGGGATATAAAAAGATTCGGACTTCACTTAAACCACAGAACAATTTGGAGAAAGGGATTTTTAAACAGATGAGAGCAGGCCAAAGCCCAGGACCCCAACATTTCAGGCAAAGCTATGGTGCTAAACCAGTATTTTGCCAGCTTCTGCCTCCACCCTGGGCACCCACTAATAACCCAGACCCCAAGGTTTCTGTATTCTAGGAAAGCATCTATTATGCAGACAACAATTCTGGAATTTTATTACGCCAAATTAACGCTGCTTTTTTTTTTTTAATGAATAATGCCTCCTGACTCCTCATGAAATCGAATAACGAAGAGGTTGGGGAGGGAGAAATTTAATGGAGAAGGGTCTTAAATTCAGATGCCTTTTTTTTAAAGCCCTCTCTTTTCCAATGTGTTAACCGCCAAAGTTTCCACCTCCTCTCCCACGAATGCACCCCCTCCAGCGGCCGTTTGTAAGACGATGGATAAATGCATGTTTCTATCTTAATATTTCACAGGCCAGAGGTAAAGCAACAGATCTGTCAGTTTCGAGGCTGGGAGAAAGCCTCTGTCAAGAGCGCCCAGGCCCAGGCCCACTTTGTCCCCTCCTGGAGGACTTTTCGATCCTCGGCAGCCTTTCCAGCCTTTCCAGCCTTTCCAGACTGCGGGCCGCAGCCAACCTACACCCGGCTTCCCCGAATCGAACGCAGTCACTGCAGTGGCTACTGGGGCGCCACCAGGATCTCTCCCCAATCACCTGGGCACTCTCAAGTTACTCACCTCCAGATGGGAGAAAGGGTTCAACCTTCATAATCCCCACCCTGGCCAGCAGCGCGGAGCTTGAAACCACCTCCCAGCCACTTAGAACAAAGGCGGCCCTGCTTCACCGCGCTGTGCACGCCTAGTGCGGAATCTCGGACGGGCGACACCAATCTTTACCTGAACTCGGGACTCGACCAGGTCCAGGCGCAGCGCCAGCGCCTCCCGCATAAACACGTCCGGGTAGTGGCTCTCATTGAATGCCTTCTCCAGCTCCTCCAGCTGCCAGCCGGTAAAGTTGGTGCGGGTGCGTCTTCTTTTGCAGCCGGGGCTCTCCTTGTCTGGATCCCCCGAGTCTGCGGGCATGCACAGGACGCTGCAAGGCTCAGCCACCTGGCAGATGCTTGCCCCGCTTGTACCCACTTCGGGTGCGGGGTGCACGGAGGAGTGGATCGCTATTCTCCGACGGCCTGGTGCACCCCACCCCGAAGCCCCCCGTTGTGTTTCCCCGTGTCCCCGCCTCCAGCCTACCTGCAAGCTTGAAGGGCTGGCTTTCGCCGGCCACCCCGCAGGCAGCCGGCAGCAGCGGCGTGGGGTTGACCACCGAGGCGGCGGCTGCAGCGCACGAGCCGCTGAGCAGGCCGTCGATGGAGAAGGGCACCGAGGCCGCGGCAGCTGCGGCGGCGGCCGACTGCAGCTGGTGACCGGCCAGCTCGTACACGTGGTGGTGGCCCAGCGGGTAGGGGAAGCCCACCACGCCGCCCAGCGAGCCCCCGAACTGGGCATGCGGGTGCTCCAGGAGGCGACCGTCCATCATCTCGCGCGCGGGGCTGGCGGGGCGCGGGGGCGCGGGCGGCGGCGGGGACAGGGGCCCGGAGCCCTACACATGCTTCGGCCCGCGCTCCGCCGCTTTACTTTATCAACATCAAGCTCTCGATAATTAGCCGCGGCCCGGGGAATTTGGGACCAATAAGAAGCGCTAATCGGCTCTGACGTCAGAGGCGTGCTGGGTGCAAGGAAACGTTTTCCATATCGATTGCTAATTATACCTGACACGCACCTCCATAAACAGTATCAGGAGCTGTCACAACAAGACGGGGTGGGGAGGGAGGGGCACCGCCGCGCTCGGCCGGCCGGGGGCCCCCGGCGAGCCCCCCACTCCTGCCCCCCGCAGCTCCCGCCCCTCGCCTCCTTCTAATAGATTTCCCTTTAAAACATTCGCCGGCGTGTTGTGGGGATTTTTCACCAGAAATGCTGTACTCTCTGAACCTTTAAAGTGATGTTGCTCCAATTACAGAGAGACATTGAGCGGCAAATAGACTGATCCAATAATGGGAGATTCATCATCCGCTCTTTCCGAAACTGTCACATTGAATTTAAAACTACAAGGGCTTCTCTACCAGCGGCCTCTCCCAGGCTGCGGGCCGCCGCGAGCGGCGGAGGGAGGAGGAGGAGAGCAGGAGGAGGGGGAGGAAGAGAGGAGGAGAGGAAGGGGAGAGAAGTGTCCCGACGAACAGGAAAACCAAGGAGAAGAAGGAGGAGGAAGGGCAAGTCCAGGAGGGAGTCGGGAGAAGGAAAGGATTGGGGGAGGATGGTTGCAGAAAGAGAAAGGGAGGAAGGAGAGGAAGTGGATGGAGAGGAGGAAAGGATGGAGGGGAGGGGAGAGAAGAAAGAGGAGGAGAATGGAGGAAGGAGAAGAAGGAATGGGGGAGAAAGGAAGGAGAGAGGAGTGGAACCAGAAGAGATGGAAAGACAGAGAAGCGAAGGATAAATCAGGAGAGAGAGGAGAAGAGAAAGCGGGGAGGAGGGAGGATAAAGAGAAGGGAGAATGAAAACGGAGAGTAGAGAGAAGGGGAGGAAGGAGGGGAACAAGGCAGAGAGAAGAAAGGGGAGGAAAGTGGGACTAGATGGACAGAGAGACCAGAATGAAAGGGGAAGGGGAGAAAGGGAGGAGAAGGGAAGAGAGAAGTGGGGAGAGGAGAACCTCCAAACAGTGATCCAGCCAAATGTGGCCCCCACCTATAAGGAGTCTAACCCGATGCCCTCCTCCTTGATTGGCAGTTACCCCATCAATATAGACAGGGTGGTGGCAGCTGGGACACCCTAACCCCACTTAACTCCCACACATATGGGTCCTGGACGCCAGCCCAGAAGAGGAGGGGGTATGGAAGGCGGAAGGACAACGGCAACTTCAGGATAGTGACCAATGGCCCACGCATCCCTTTAAATAAATAAATAAATAAATAAATAAATAAATAAATAAATACATCTCCCTCTGAGTCAGCTCTGAAGAATGGGTTTGAGGCACTAACCCATCTATTATAATTAAATTATGTTCGCAGTGAGATGCCATTCCCTTCTCCACTGTAAAATATTGATAGTCTCAAAAACTAAATCATTAGGGGACATATCCTTAAATAAGCGGCAAGCACAGACTGTGAGCAGAGGTAGATGCAGCTAGGATGGATGGGGGTGGGGATGGGGATGGGGGTGGGGATGGGGATGGGGATGGGGATGGGGGATGGGGGATGGGGACATATCTTTTGTAAAAGCAAGTTTGTCACTGGAGAGATGGCTTTTTGCTGACTCCAAATTTGTAGGCAAAGTACTCTGACCACCTGCCCTGAGAAGGAAGCCTGATCATCACAACCCAGGGCACTGTGACAAGTTTGCTTTGGGCAAAAGTAAGCCCTAAGCAGGAAGAAATAGGACAGGCCCAGAAAGGTGTGTGCCAGTCACTGTGTGTGTGTGTGTGTGTGTGTGTGTGTGTGTGTGTGTGTGTCTGTCTGTCTGTCTGTCTGTCTGTCTGTCTGTGTACCCTGACCCACTGAGCTGGCAGAATGGGAACCAGGCTGCCCTTGGGGTGGTTCCCCCAACACTCATGTCCAGGCCTGGACCCCAGCCTGACTACTGTCAGGCCTGGCTTCTAATCTACAGTGGCTGGACTACCAAATTGGACTTAATTACTCCCTCCCTCTGTCTCTGAAGGAGGGGGGAATGTACAGAGTTGGAGACAGTCCTGGAGGTGGGGGGACCCTTCTCCCCGTGACACTAGAAGGGCGCTGCAAGGGTTAATCCCGAGGTCAAGGGCCAAGAGCACTACTTTTCTCTATAATTTAATTTCTTTCGCTATAAATACTACACGTAAACGCTGCCCATCCGGCTCGATTTTGCCCGTGGCCACTGCCGCCTGCTTTTCTGTCGCGCTCGCGATCTGGAATGCGCCCGGCGCGTGCTTCGGAATACAGAGCTGTGATCAATCCAGCCCGAGGGGAGGGCAGCAGAGGGGGCGGGCGCCGGCCCCGCTCCTCGCCCATCTCTCTTTATTATAATGAATTAATTCGACTTTATTTATCCCATTTTCTGGAGCTGACAGAATGTTAATTTGAGTTGAAATTTCGCTCGCCTCTCACTCTCTGACCCCTGGCCTTCAGATTGGCGTGTTGTAATAACCTGAATCTTTCAACAGAGGCCCTGATAATTGTTACCTTATTAGCATGCAAATTGTTTAATTAATATTATTATGAAGGAGCGAACAATCCGTCCGTCACTTGACCCCTTGAGTGAGTCCGCGCGCCGCAGCCGGCTCCACGCATCTCAATGCGACCATTTCAATCG
>LR750482.1:122500-145000 GCA_902729485.2 Mus minutoides
ACCCCTACACTCCACAGCCCTACAGCCCTCCCCACACTCCATGGGGAGCCCCTGCTGACCCCTGTTCCTGCTGGCCTTAGTCCAGCCAGGCCCAGCCAGAGGGGCCCCTCTGACTGCCCTTCCGTCCTGGGCTATCTCTTCCCTCCCCTCAAGCTACCCGTCTCCCTCCTCGGGTTTCTCAACTCTTCCCCTCTCCTAACTCATCCCTGATTTAATCACCCATGGATTTGTTTCGCAGGCTGCTCCTAATTTGCTGTGCTTTATTTGAAAGTGCAATGAAAAGTAATAAGAAGGTTAATATTTTATAAACAATAAAATTTTAGCTCCAGTGGTTGCCTTGTATTTTATAAATTCAATCTGCGCTGTGTGGCCCTCCTGTGAGTCATTTGTAACTGCCTTGCCCTCCCCACTAGATGGGCCAAGCCCAAGTCACCTTGGGCCAGGTTCCACAGCCAGGATTCCAAGTGACTTCTTTCACCCAAGCCAGCAAAAACAAACAAACAAACAAACACCTGGTAACCTGCAAAGTGTGAGGCTAAGCAAGGTCCCACTGGTGGACAGCGGCCTACCCATGGGTGTGGTAGCAGTCAAGAGCCTGGGGGGGGTGCCTTTGTGTGTGGGGGGGCCTAGGAACAGGGTGGGTCTTGCCAGCTTAGCAGAGACTTGGAGCTGGTATCCCAGCTGGCCACTCTGGCCCAATGGCAGAGTATGCCTGGTGAAGGGGCCTTATGCTGCTGTTGGAGTGGGGCCTCCAAGGCCTGAAGCATGGACATCTAGCCTGAGCAAGCTCTGCTGCCTGATGAGTGAGGGACTCTGTGAGCATCTCTGTAGATCTGCACAAGCATCACTTTACTGTGTGAGGGAGGCTGGATTCTGGGGATCCCAGGCCTTAGAAGCATCTCAGGTCCCCTACATACAGAAAGCAACTCAGGCCCAGCAGGAAGGCCAAGGATCCACGAAAGTTTCTATACTTTCAGGGACACATCTCACACTGAGTGGAGGACATTGGGGTCCAGAATGTGACAGAAGGCTGGTAATGGTGACGTCTAGCACTAGGGAGTGGGGTAGGGGTGTGTGGACAGGAGGCAGGAAAGAGAGACAAGAACAGGACTCTGGCTGGCCAGCCAGGTGGTGGCCTGGCATTAAGATGTCCCATGTACAGAAAGGAACTGCATTCCCATCAGGAAGAGCACAGATAACTGCTTCTCATCCCAATACTCATTCCAGAGTGGCTACTTCCGCCAGCATCCCAGCTCCTGTGTCCTGGGTTCCTCTCCAAGGTCTTGGGTCCCTGAAGCCTTGGCTTACACATCCAAGTGTTCCACGGACCCCTCAGGCCAGGGCCAGCCTTTCCCTCAGAGCCTCGGAAGGGTTAACCGTCTTTGTTATCTCTCCTTTTAATCCTCAGATGGGCCAGCGCCTCACGTTGTTCTGATCTGGTAGAGAGAAAGCGTTAACTATTATCTGCTCGGAGCTGACCATCTGCTGTAGCAGAAAATTCAAAACCCTGGAGATCTACTTATATCCACATCGTAAACGAGAAAAGATGTTTTAATTAAGGGAAATCAGGTTAACTTAGCTCTAATTTACAAGCCGCCTGCCTAATGAATTGTCTGGGCTGCTCTCTCTTTGTAGAGAGTAAATCTAGGATCCTTTCCCTCCGCAGTTCAGACACTAATTAACTAACCAAGAATTTTAGTAGCACACCCGCCTGTCGCCTAATAGTTTTACCTAAAGCCAGCCCGGTCATTGCTCGTACAAATTGCCAATTAAATGTGATTGATATAATGAAATTGGATTGTATTTTTTTCCACTTACCTTCTTGTGTCCTTACCCCCCATCCCCCATCCCCACCCCGCGACATCGTACACCCTCTGTCAAGGACCAGGCCACGCTGTACCCACTACAGCAATGCTAAACAGACCCCGGTTGGCACAGGGTATCACAGTTCCAAGCGGCGCCAAAGCCAAGGCCCGAGAAAGTTCCCGTTGAGCCCTCATTTCTGTTAGTTGGAGTTAACAGGCAAAGTCTTGTTACCAGATATTTATCCACGTTGGGAGGGCTGTAGTTACATGTTTGAAGTTAGAGGGGAAAGTGTTAGATCTAAGCAGCCATTCTCAAAATACATTAACAGTTTCCAAAATCTATATCGCTGCTTAATTAAATATGTTATCCTGTTTATAGGATCTGCGGCTAATTATTTAGAGTCATTTAATCTACTCAATTTGCACGTTAATTAAACAGCATCGGTTTGCAGCGAGCGGCCCGGCGGCCTGGGAGGGAAGCAGCGCCCCCTGGCGGGAATCTCACTCTGACAGGCGCTCGGGATACTGTCCAGCAGGCAGGTTGTGCGCTGCGCTTCTGTGCCCAAGAGCCGCCCACCCAGCGATATTCCAGGGTAGGAGGCTCTGATGGGTGGAGACGACTGGTATTCAGGCACAGGAGGGACTGAGGAGCCAAGGGAAACCTTCCCAGGCAACATTAGAGACAATTTAGGGTTGCCTGTCTAGGCTGATTAAGATTTAATTCTGATTATTTGTGGGTAAGGGGATTCATCTGTCTACACAACTATCCTTCCACCCTCTCACCCATCCATCCATCTGTCTATTCAGCTACACAATTGTTTACCCACCTACCTATCCACCCATCCATCTCCTGCATCTATTTATCCATTTACCTACCCGCCCATGCCCATTCACCCACCCATCCACCAATCCTCCCTTCAAAGGAGCGGGAAGAGCCAGCACAGAGCCAGTGGGAAGCTAGGGTGCAACTTCAGGCTGGAAAGAGGCTCAGGAGCCTCTCTCCACGAGCTGCAGAAGCAACTCGCATCCCTCCCCTCTCCAGCCTGGGGCGAAGGGCCCCAAGCCCGCCTGGTTAACTGGAAAAAGATGAAGCCTCGCCCCGCCCCCTCACTCGCCGCCTAATTGTTTTCTCTCTCCTGTCCCATCTGTCCTTCTCCGCCCGTGTGTATTTTGGCCTTTGTCTGGCTGCCCTACGCTGACACTCTCTTTCAAAGCCCACTTCTGTCACCCTTCACCGATCTCTTCTGCCCCATTAACCCATCGGCACGAGGCCCCGACAACAAAGACCCAGGGTGGCACTGGCGCGCGGGCAGACCACGCATCGTCCAGAGTGGACACTGAACGTTCGGCTCGACGGGGAGGGATGAACCAGCTAGCTACACATGGACTGGGCGGGCCTCAAATCCGCACATCCTCCGATGCAGGCAGGCCTTGGCAGGGCATCCGCAGCAGCTGCAGTAGGGAAAACTAATCCACCCGACCTCCTGCTTTGTCCTTCCCCGGACCCGGATGTGGCACAAGCTGTGGGAGGAGGAAGCAGCCCATCTCGTGGCTGGGCAGATAAGCAATATTCTGGAACTTAGCCTTGAATTTGTCTTATTCTGTCGTCCTATGACACCCTCGGAAACAAACAAGCAAACAAACAAAACCGCAGCCATGATGGCCCAGCCTGTAGGGGTGCATTTTCTGTTGGGTTGACCGGTCACCCTTCTTGTTCCAAGCAGGAGGAAGAGGGATTGTCATCTGAAGATTGACCACAAATGACTACCAGAAGGCCACCTTTCTCTACATTGGGGCCAAGTGGCAGCAAGACTCTTAACAGACGTTGTGACCAAACCAATTACCAAAGTGGTCTTGCGGTGAGACCTTATTTTTCTGCTGTGTACTACTACTAAGCAAGTCTGCCCAGCTAAGGAGAAAGCACATCTCAAGTTCAGACTAGACAGCAGAGAAATTTGGAATGTTTTGTTTGTTTTTGTTTGAGACAGGGTCTCTCTATGTACTCCTGGCTGGCCTGGAACTCACTATGGAGCCTCAAAAACTCACAGAGATCCTCCTGCTTCTGTGTCCTAGTGTTGGGATTCAAGGTGCCACCATCATGGCTGGTTCACTAGGGTTTTTTAAATTAAGCTTTTAAGATTTAAAAATGTAGTGGCGCACGCCTTTAATCCCAGCACTCGGGAGGCAGAGGCAGGCAGATTTCTGAGTTCGAGGCCAGCCTGGTCTACAAAGTGAGTTCCAGGACAGCCAGGGCTACACAGAGAAACCCTGTCTTGAAAAACGAAAAAAAAAAAAAAGATTTAAAAATGTGTGTTCGTCTATGTGTATGTGTGAGCCCCAGATCTTATGGAACTGTAGTTACAGGAGGTTGTGAGCCACTAAGTGGGTATCAGGAATTGAAGCCCAGTAAAGGCACTTACATCCTGAGCTATTTCTCCAGCCCTTACACTGTATGTTTTCATTAGTTAAGATAGAATCTTGTGTAACCCAGGCTTGCTTTGAACTCACTATGTAGCTAAGAATTTGAAACGCTGATCCCGCCTCCCAAGTGCTGGGATTACAGACATGAGCCATCATTCCGGCTAATTTATTTGGTCGAGACAGAGTCTCATGAATTCTAGACTGACCTTGAACTTGCTGTGTAGCCAAAGATGACCTTGAACTCCATACCTTTCTGTCCCCACTTTCAAGTGCTGGGATTACAGATAGATGAATCATGGCTGGCTTACGTGTGTGCAGGGCATCAAATTCAACGTGTCATGCATGTTAAATGAGTACTCTGCCAATTATGGCTTTTTTATTTAAGAGTTATTTTTTTAATTAAGTGTTTATGTGTATGTGCATGTACATGTCTGAGTGCAGGCTCGTTAGGCCAGAAGGAACTGCTGGCTCCTCTGGAGCTGGAGTAGAGCCGATTGCGTGTTATCACATGTGAATGCTGGGAAGATCGCTCTGGTCCTCTGCAGGGGTGGCAAATGCAAATGCTCTTTTTTTTAAAATTTTATTTTATATACAGAGTACACTGTAGCTGTCTTAAGGCACATCAGAAGAGGGCAGCAGATCCCATTACAGATGGTTATGAGCCACCATGTGGTTGCTGGAAATTGAACTCAGGACCTCTGGAAGAGCAGTCAGCGCTCTTGACCGCCCGAGCCATCCCTCCAGCTCCATGCAAATGTTCTTAACTGCCAAGCCATCTCTCCAGATACCCACCACCCAACTGTGTGTGTTAGATGAGGAGCTTGCAAGAAGCTGGGTGTGCACACCTAGTTTTACAAGAAGATGCTGAACACTTGTAATCTCATCATCTCATCACAGGGAAAGTTGAGACTGGATGACAGTAAGGCCGGCCTGGGCCTTACAGCAAGAACATGTCTACATGTCTTAAACATACACACACACACACACACACACACACACACACACACACACACACACGAGGGGGAGAGAGAGAAAGAGAAAGAGAATTCTTTTTTTTTTTAAAGATTTATTTTATTTATTATATGTAAGTACACTGTAGCTGTCTTCAGACACTCCAGAAGAGGGCGCCAGATCTCATTACAGATGGTTGTGAGCCACCATGTGGATGCTGGGATTTGAACTTATCACCTTCGGAAGAGCAGTCGGGTGCTCTTACCCGCTGAGCCATCTCACCAGCCCGAGAAAGAGAATTCTTAAGTCCCAGGTTCTTCCCTCTCCCCTATTCCCAAGTCACCTCAAGTGACCGCTCTGGTCTGTTGCACCTTGGTGTAGGTGGACAGCTAACTCCAGGGAGTTTTGTCATTTCTACCTACTTCCATTGCAGGGGCCTGTTTTTCTTTTTAGAACCTAATGGGTTACTAAATCCCTGGGAAACAAGTGTTCTTAATTCTTTTCATCCCTCTGAGTGCAGGCTATGGTTCAGCTTTGCTCATATAAAGTGTGTGTGTGTGTGTGTGTGTGTGTGTGTGTGTATCAATGTGGAGGTCAGGGGTCGGCATTAGGTGTCTTCCTCAGCCACTCTCTACCTTACTCTTTCAGAAAGGATCTCTCTAAGGAGACTCACCAATTTGCCAAGCTGCCTGGCCTCAGTGTCCTCCTCTTTCCACCTCTTCACTGCTGGCATTACCAGTATGTGCCCAGTCCAAGCTTAAATAGGCACTTGCTCAGCAAGCACTTTACCCACCCGGTCATCACCCTGCCTGCAGGATTTTTTTCTTTAGGAGATATACATATGCATACACATATACATATGCACATGCACATACATAGTATTGGCAGTCCACATCCTTTGAAAGTCCGTGTGCTTCAGACATAGCTTAGAGAGGTGAGCAAGTTCAGACCTGAAGGTCCCCTGTGTCTGTGGCTATGGCATGTGTGCCTTCAAAGGGGAAAAGGGAAACACAGCTTGAAGGGTGACCTGCAGGACTAACAGCCACTTCATGGACCCCTCCCCCCCATCCTCCCCCTCCCTATAGCAGACTGAAAGAGGCGTGTCTCTGGGCTGTAGAGACCCGACTGAGGTCAGCAACAAGGGCAATGTGCCAGCCTCATTGCCCAAATCACAGTGTTACGGGGACATGGGCAGTACTGTCAATGGCTTTTGAAGAACACCATTTGGTGTCTTCGATTTCCCAGGCTATCAGCAGAGGGGTGTGACAGTTACCCCCATTCACTGCTGGAGCATTTTCTTCACCCCCAAAAGAACCTCTGCACCCATTAGCAGTCACTCCCCATCCCCGACCCTCCCCCAGCCCTTGGCAACCGCTAATCCAGTTCTTGTCTCCACGGATTAGGCAAGGATAATTTTGCAAAAAAAGAGATTCTACCAGTCTGGGAGGGAGTGTATAAAGGAGGAATGGGAGAAGGAGGGGGACACTCTCTCCTGTGGATCAAAACAGCAGGAAGGTAATACACAGGAGCCAAGGGGAGGGACAGACGGGATGAAAGCATCTTGTCCATTCCTTCTTACCCAGAGACATGTGTTTTCCCCAGCTGGCAATCCTTCCACCTGCCCCCGCCAGAGTTCAAGGATGCATTCTTCTTTAAAAAAAAAAAAATGTTTGCACTTGTGTGTGCATTCGTGTGTACATGCACAAGGCTAACCTCAGGCATCATCCACTGTGTGTGTGTGTGTGTGTGTGTGTGTATGTGTGTGTTTAAATTACATTTATTTAGTGGTGTACATATATTCGTATGTGTGTGTGTTTAAGTTATATTTATTTGTTTAGTGATGTGTGTGCATGTGTGTATATATGTGTGTATTTAAATTACAGTTTTTAAAAAGATTTTATTTATTTATGTATATGAGTACAATGTAGCTGTCTTCAGACACACCAGAAGAGGGCATTGGATTCCATTACAGATGGTTGTGAGCCACCATGTGGTTTTGGGGAATTGAATTCAGGATCCTTAGAAGAACAGTCGGTGCTCTCAACCACTGAGCCATCTGTCCAGCCCTAAATTACATTTATTCATTTAGTGATGTGTGTGTGTTTAAATTACATTTACTTATTTAGTGATGTGTGCATGTGTGTATGTATGTGTTTAAATTGCATTTATTTAGTGATGTGTGCATGTGTGTGCGCATGTGTGCCTGTATCTCCAGACATGTGCCACAGAGTACATGTGGAGGTGAGTGGACAGCTTCCTGGAGTGGCCATTCTCTTTCACAATGTGGGTCCCAGGCATGCAACTCTCTTCCCTGGGTCTTGGAAGAACAAGCCTTTGCCTGCTGACCTGTCACAAAGACCCCTTCCCCTTGTTTCTTTGGTTTTGCTTTGCTTTGCCTTGCTGTTTGAGGGAGGCTCTCTCACTGGCCTAGAGCTCAAGTACTCTAGGCTAGCTGGCCAGAGAGCACCATCTTCACTTCTCTGGGGCTGGATTTGAAAATACCATCACAGTAAATTAACCGTTAGACTGGGTGGGGCTTTGTTGTTACTGTTGCAGTTTGCCCCTGTTGGCATTGAGACAGGGTCTTATTAAATCACCCTGGATGACTTAAAAAGGGCTATGTAGATCAGGCTGGCCTTGAACTCACGGAGATTTGCCTGCCTCTGCCTCCCAAGTGCTGGGATCAAAGACATGAGACACCTCCGCACTGTCGGGGTCATACTTGACTCAGTATCAGGACGAAACAAAGGCTTTAGGTACCAGATTAGGTCCTTAAGCCTGGTGAGAAGAGGCACGGGATGGCATAAAGGCCTTCCCTGGGTCCTGCATCCAACACAGTAGGGTGTGTGGCCTTCTCTGTGCTGGGAGACTACCCCATGTCTTTCTTACCCACGAGAGGACACTTCAGAGCTGAGGACATGACTTAGCTGGTAAAGTATTTGCCATGCAGGAGTGAGGACCTACCAAGCGAATTCCAGGACATCCAGGGTCAAATAGAGAAATCCTGTCTTAAACAAACAAACAAGAATGAACGAGAGAGAGAGAGAGAGAGAGAGAGAGAGAGAGAGAGAGAGAGAGAGGAGCTAGAGAGATGGTTCAGTGGTTAAGAGCACCGACTCTTCTTCCAGAAGTCCTAAGTTCAAACCCAGCAACCACATGGTGGCTCACAACCATCTGTAATGGGATCTGATGTCCTCTTCTGGTGTGTCTGAGGACAGCGACAGTGTACTCATATACATTAAATAAACAAACAAACAAATAAATCTTTAAAAGAAAGAAAGAAACAAAGAGAAAAGAAAAAGTGATCCGGTTTGGATTGGATTGTGAGATTTTGTTATTTGGAGCAAAAAAAAAAAAACCCACCACATTTATTATTTAGTTAGTTATTTGGTTATTTATTTAAACTATTCTCTTTCTTTCTCTATTAATAAAATGTGTCCTTTAACAACTTCATGCATGTAAACAGCTACTCTTTCTCCACTTTCTCTTATTTCCCTCCCACCCTGCCAATTGAGTCCACCGGGCTGTGATGGATAGGACCAAACCACTGCACACACAAGCTCTAAGTTAAGAAAAAAATCACTTTGCTTTATTTTAATTTCTTTTTATTTATTTACTTATTTATTTGCTTGCTTATTCGCCTATTTGAGAGTGTGTGTCCACTGTAGGTGCGTGTGGGCAGCTGAGCCAACAACATACATATGTGGAGATCTGAGGGCAGCTTCGTGGAGTTGGCTCTTTCCACTCTTACGTGGGTCCTGGGGACTGAACTCAGGTAACCAGGTTTGCTTAGCAAGTGCTTGGTACCCTCTGGGCTATCCCACCTACTCTTATTTTAGTTTCTTAATTTTTTATGTAGCCCAGGCTGGCTTCAAGCTCACTATGAAGCTGAGGTTGACCTTAGACTCCTGATCCTCCTGCCTCCACCTCCCCAGCGCTGGGAGGATGGGCACCCAGCACCACACTGCTGATGGAAGCCGGAGCTTTACGCACACTAGGCAAGCACTTTGCCAACTGAGGCAGCTACGTTCCCAGGCCCAAAAAACCGTTTTAAAAATTAGCCTGCTTCCACACCAGATCCAGCTGTCCTCCCAGCCCTTCACCAAGCCCGAACGGAGCAGCCTCAGCAATCTTGACTTCTAATGAGACTTTTCTTAATTTACGACAGAAATGAGCAGTTGTCTCCTAACCACCCGAATCTGAAATTAGCAGGCCTGGAGAAGAGAGACCAAAGCACACACATCAGCTCAGTTAAATAAGATCATTGCACAATGACACATCCCAGCTGGCTCTGCCATGCCTCAGATCAACGATGCAGAGGAGTGCTCCTCGCAGCAGAGTGCTCCTCGCTGGAGGCTGCAGAGATTCAAAAGCATTTAGCAGGACCTGTGCACTTTCCCTAGGAATGCTTAGTGGCCATTTTAAAACTAATTCTCAGCAGAGCTGTTCAGCTTCCCATATGCAGAGAAACTGAAGCAGGGGGGAGCAGAGGGCAGACTGGGAGTCTTGCACAAGAGCCGTCACACCCGAGCAAGCGTTCCTCACTTCCTTCTTCCCTCTATCTTTACCCGCTATGCCACTGGTGTCCCTAAATATTTCTGGGAACTTCTGGGAGTCAGGGGTGCTTCAGCCACTTGGAAAGCAACCTATAAACAAAGGCACTGTTTAAACAGTGTGTTCTGGGCTAGGGATGTGGCTCTGTGGGTCAAGTGCTCGCCTAACCTGCACTAAGCCCTGGCTTCCTAACACCACATAGACCAGACATGGTGGTCCAAGCCTGTAATCCTAGCACACAGGAGGTGGAAACAGGGAGATCAGCAATTTAAGGTCATCCTTGACGAGGAAAAAAAAAATACAAAAAAAGAGCCAACAGTTCAAATCCGAGAATTTGGTGGTTGAGGCTGGAGTGATTTCTCCAAGGGTTAAGTGCTGCCTGTGTAAGTGTGGGGACCTGAGTTATGATCCCTAGAATACACACTTGTTAGAAAAGCCAGATGTGGTCACACATGTCTGTGATCCCAGCATGCCCAGAGGGAAACAAAGGATGGAGACAGGATCCTCCCTCAGAAGCCTGGGTAGATTCCAAGTACCCACATGGCAGCTCACAAGCATCTCTAACTCCAGTCCCAGGAGACCCACACTCTATTCTGGCCTCTGCGGGCATTACACACATATGATACAATATATACATGTAGACAAAACACTCATACACATATGTTTTTTTTTTTTTTAAAGGAAAATAGTTTGGTTGGTTGTTTGTTTTTTCCCGGAGCTGAGGATACATCCCAGGGCCTTCTGCTTGCTAAGCAAGCACTCTACCCCTGAGCTAAATCCCCAACCCCGAAAATAGTCTTTTTAAAGAGAAATAAAGAATGGAAGGAGAGCCTGTGATTCCTATCCCCCACTCCCTGCCCCTCTCCCACCCTGCCTAGCCAAGGTGCTATAGAGTTATGGTTTCTGGGGAGGTGGGATCCTGTCCAAAGCAAGGAGGAAGGCAAAGCCCAAAACCCAGGGTTCCTCTGACCTCTACATGCCTGCCATGATATGAAAGTGCTGTACACATGTGTATTACACACAGAGAGAGACACAGCTGCACACGTTTATTACACACACACACAGAGGCACAGCTGCACACACTTATTACACAGAGAGAGAGAGACACACGCATCAACAGTGGGCCCCTGAGCATGGTGGCTCATGTCTGAAATCTCAGTGCTTGGAAGAATGAGGCAGGAGGATTGCTATAAGTAACACCCTGTCTCAATAAAGAGGGGAAGAAACATTGGAAAAGCACACAGTGGTTGTGAGTCAGTCTTCCTGTGGAAGGAGGTAGAAGCTTCCAGAAGGATCCAGTCTGGGTGACAGAGTCTTGGGTACAGATAGAGCTGGAAGAAAGGAAGTTTCCTTCCTTCCTTCCTTCCTTCCTTCCTTCCTTCCTTCCTTCCTTCCTTCCTTTTTTCTTTTTTGTTTTATTTTGTTTTGAGACAGAGTCTCCCCATATAGCCTTGGCTGGCCTAGAACTTGTCATGTAGACCAGGCTGTCCTCAAACTCATTGAGATCTGTTTGCCTCTACCTCCCAGGTTCTGGGATTAAGGATGAGTGCCACCGAGGCCAGTTTTTTGTTGTTTTGTTTGTTTGTTTGTTTGTTTGTTGGCTGTCTCAGTCCAGGCTGGCCTCAAACTCACTAAATAGTTGAGGATGACCTTGAACTCCAAACATCTCGGGCCCCCCCCCCCCGCCCTACCCCATGCTGGGATGACCAAGATCAGTTTACATGGCAGTGGGGATGAAGCCCAGGGCTTTGTGTGTAGGCAGGACTGTACCAACTGAACTAAACTGCCACCCCCACCACCCTTTAGGCAGTCTCTGTAACCCAGGATAGCCACTAACACCATTTCCTTTTACCTCAGCCTCCCAGATGCACTTATTACCATGCTAGGCTGCAATACAAATTTCTCGGGCCTTGTCCTGGAGCACAGGTAGCCAGCTTGTCCGGCCAGCACCACAGCAGAGGTGCAAGTGGCTCCTCCTGGTTTACATCCACGGACTCCTATTCCCTTCTCTGGCTGCTTCTTTGGTTGCCAGAGCTTCAACACATCACACTTCATGTTCAGGACAGGCCAATACCACAGATGTATTCTTTCTCTCAGCTGAGTTATTCATTTGGTTCTAGGGTCCAAAGGGAAGTAAGTGGGGTACTCACACAGCCTCATGAAGTTAAAGCTGCCACAGACCCTTTTCATGACCTGTTTCTTGCTTAGAATCTTTTAAATCTAAAGACTGAACTCAGAGCCTCACAAACGCCACTCAAACACTCTACCACTGAGCCACGCCCCAGCCCCTCCCTGCAGGATTCTAGGCAGGGGCTCTACCACTGAGCCACACCCCCAGCCCCTCACTGGGGGATTCTAGGCAGGGGCTCTACCACTGAGCCACACCCCCAGCCCCTCCCTGGGGGATTCTAGGCAGGGGCTCTACCACTGAGCCACGCCCCCAGCCCCTCCCTGGGGGATTCTAGGCAGGGGCTCTACCACTGAGCCACACCCCCAGCCCCTCACTGGGGGATTCTAGGCAGGGGCTCTACCACTGAGCCACGCCCCCAGTCCCTCACTGGGGGATTCTAGGCAGGGGCTCTACTACTGAGCCATGCCCCCAGTCCCTCACTGGGGGATTCTAGGCAGGGGCTCTACCACTAAGCCACACCCCAGCCCCTCACTGGGGGATTCTGGGCAGGGGCTCTACCACTGAGCCACGCCCCCAGCCCCATTTTTATTTATTTATTTATTTTAATTTTTAAAAAGATTTATTTATTTATTATATGTAAGTACACTGTAGCTGTCTTTAGACACTCCAGAAGAGGGCATCAAATTTCGTTTAAGGATGGTTGTGAGCCACCATGTGGTTGCTGGGATTTGAACTCAGGACCTTCGGAAGAGCAGTCGGTGCTCTTAACCACTGAGCCACGCCCCCAGCCCCATTTTTATTTTTATTTCAAGGAACGTTCTTACTAAGTTGCAGAAGCTGACTTTGAACTTTGTAGCCTAAGTCTTGGCCTTGCAATCTTCCAGCTTTGGCCTCCTGAATAGCCGACGTGACGGGTTTTCACCACACTCAGCTTTTTCGGGTCAGTTAACCAGCCTGTGGGTTGTGGAAGGAGATCCACCAAACCCTGGCTGAGAATTGGCTTAGCCGTCTTGAGACACTAGGCTGCAACACGACTCAGAAGCCCTCGTGGCTTTCATCACTATAATTGATGAGCCCATGAAGAAGCCGGCACCTGCTTCCTTCACGTAATATCTGCTCGGGACTGGGGGCTCAGCCCTGCCTTGCTCTGAACACTGTTTATTCATGACTGTGATTCCCCAGCTCTAAGAGACCTACAGCTGCCAAATGCAACGGGGCCTTGACTGGGACCCAGGAAGGAGAGACAAGAGAATCGTCACAAGTTCAAGGTCAGTCTGAGCTACAGAATGAGTCCTACCTCACAAAACAAACAAAAACAAATCAGTACTAAGTGGGCCTGATGGTGTTCACCTGTAACCCTAGCTACCCAAGAGGCCAAGGCAGGAGGATTATGGAGAATCTGAGGCTAGCCTGGACTACATAATGAGACTTGTCTCAAGAGGACTATCAATGGCTGGGATGCAGCTTAGTTGGTTCAAGTGCTTGCCTGGCATGCACAAAGCCATGGGTTTGATCCTTGGCATGGCATAAGCTGCACATGGTAATAACGCATACTTGTAGTCCACCCAGGAGGTAGAAGCAGAAGGGTCAGGAGTTCAAGGTCAGCCTTGACCACATGAGACCCTCCTATTTCCTTCTTTGTGTGTGTGTGTGTGTGTGTGTGTGTGTGTGTGTGTGTGTTTCCCCCCTTTTAAAGCATTAATTGAAGATCCAATACAAGTTGAGACACCCAGCACAGAGTGAAGAATACACTTGGGTCAGGTTCTCTCTCTCGCTGGCAGAGGAGGCTGAGCCCAGACCGCGCCCTTTGTTTGAGGTGCATAGTCCCGGCCCTCCGGTGGTTTATTAATTTTTTTTTATCTACCATCCTAAACTTCTACTGCATTTATTAGAACAATAGGGAAGCTTACTGAGGTTGTATTTTTATTAAAATTTCTATTAACTTTTGCTATCAGGGCAGCTGTAGATTAATTAATTTTTGCTACTTTTCTAAAGCCAAAAAAAAAAAAAAATTAGAGCAGATGCCAAATTACTTCAAATCCGAAAGAAGCTGGATCAGAAAAGAGAAGTTAGAAAAGTGATTCAGGTAAGAAAGATATTTTTCAGTAGACAGAGAGAGTGAAGACTTTCATCTGTCTAAACTGGGTGTGGGGGCACACGCCTGATATCTTGTCCTCTAGGGAGGCTGAGGCGGGAGTGTTATGAGTTGGAGGCCAGCTTCAGCTACATAGTAAGAGCTTTGTCTCAAGAAATAAAAAGGTGTGTGTGTGTGTGTGTGTGTGTGTGTGTGTGTGTGTGTGTTGTTCTGGAGAGATGTTTCAGAGATTAAGAACACTTGTTGCTCTTCCAGAGGATCCAGGTTAAATCTCTAGCACCCGCATGGCAGTTTAATACCATCTACAACTCCAGTTCCAAGGACCAAAACCCTCTTCTGGCCTCTCTGGACATTGCACTCATCTGGTGCACATATGTACGTGTAAGCAAAACACCCATACACAAATGGTTGTTTTTTTTTTTTTCTTTAAAAAAAATAGTTTTTAAATAGAAATAAACCTGGAAGGAGGGCTTGTGAGATCCATCCCTACTCCTTGCTAAGAAGCTATATATAGTTAAGGTTTCTGGGGAGTTGAGAATAATTTTCCTCAGTGGTATAGCCACTGGTACATTGCCTGTACTTGTGTGACTAACCCTTAACCACCCTTATGGGGGTAACCCTAGTGAAACTCAGTGGGTCGCCAAAACCCCAACCACACCAAGCATGAAAGACCTGAAAGTGGGAGAGGGCAACCTGGAGTGAGAAAAGAGTTTAATGGGAGCAGTAGGTGGAGGAGAGAGAGTTGTGGAGGTTAAATATGACAAAATATACCATATCTATGTTTGAAAGTATTAAGGAATAATAGCTAAAACTGGAAAATTCTTTAAAAACATCAAATAAAATAGTTAATGAGATGAAGCCTTCCATAGCTATTGTTCTACCTGGGTCTTGTAAACACAGGGACTCAGATGCAGCCGGAGGTGGAGGGGCCTTAGCTTGAGCTCATCTGGCTTCCCCCTGCATCAGCCTACCCACTGCTATGATAAAATGCCCAAGGAAACAACGGAAAGAAGAAAACAATCCTTTGGGCTCATGGCCTCAGCCTGTGGTCACTCCCCTCCATTGTTTCCGGGTTATGGCAGGACTGGGAGCACGGAGAGGCAGAGCTGCCCACCTCATAGAGGCCAGGAAGCTGAGAGGCCGAGAGAGCCAGCCGTTTCTAGGGAGCTTCCGCTTTTATCCCATTGGCTTGCAGGTTATGGGATGGCGCCACCCTCATTCAGAAAGGTTCTCTCACTCAGCCAAATGTTCCCACTCAATGGAAATGCTCTCAGACACCGGGAGGGTACTCCGCTTTACTCTGCTAGATACGCTTCAGTCCAACAAAGGAGAAACTATTACATCACATATGCCTGGAAGAAGGGCAAAGACCAAGCCCATAGCAGAGGACTTTCTTGAGGAAATGCCTCCCTCAGGAGACAGGGTCTCCTCAGGCAAACCCCACTCACTGTGCTTACTTTCCTTCCCTGCAATATGTGTGGGGCAGGCTGATGGGCCCTAGTTTCTCACTGTACTTTAAATCCAGACTTAGAGCTCATCGCCTGGCCGGATCCTCTATTGCTGGCACTAGAGGTGGATCTGCCCATATAAAGGTCACTCTGATGCCTGTGTCCAGGCCTGTGTGCGCCAGATATACAACACACATTCCGCGATGTTCTAGGTTTTGTTTATTTGCTTCTCTACTGATGCTAGTGGTAGACCTCAGATCCCATTCATGCTAGGTAAGTGCTCTACCACTGAGCCACGCCCCAGCCCCTCACTGGGGATTCTAGGCAGGGATCTACCACTGAGCCACGCCCCCAGGTCCTCACTGGGGGATTCTAGGCAAGTGCCCTCCCACTGAGCCACACCCCCAGGCCCTCACTGGGGGATTCTAGGAAAGGGCTCTACCACTGAGCCACGCTCCCAGCCCCTCACTGGGGGATTCTAGGCAGGGGTCTACCATTGAGCCATGCGCCCAACACCTCCCCTACAGATTCTGTTTATAAACTTCTTTTCATGGTTTGTTTTGAGACAGGGTCCTCACAGGCCTTGAAGTTGCTCTGCAACCCAGGCAGGCCTTGAACTCTGCTAAGTACCAAGATCAACAGGTCTCTATTCTCAGCTCCTCTACCCATGTTTGAGAAAAACATCACTTTGCTATTGGCACTTGGCTGCCTTCACCAACACTCAAGGCTGAAAGATTCCCCACGAGGAATTTCCAGCAGGACAGATAGACTTGCATCACTAAGTAACCTCCTGTCCACGGGTGAAAGCTCTGTGGGACCAGAGCCATGGGCTCTGCCTGACACTGTGGACCAGAAAGCCTTCAGCATGTCTGGAAGATCCCGGAGAGCAAACAGAGATGGCAGCAGAGAGGAACGAAGCCGCAACCATCCACCTCCAGGCTGGTCTCATGGGCCCCGTTCGGCTTGGTAGAGCTACTCTATGGTGCTGTGTGGCCACCGGGTCAGCCATGGCCCTCCACACAGGCACATCTGGTACCCAGGTGTGGGCTGCTCTGGGCAGCCAGCTCCAGCAAGAAAGAATTTCTCTCCCTCTTCCCTCACCCCACTCCTATCTCCCTCATTGACCACTAAGCAAAGAAAATCTATAGCCGTTTCCCAAATTAGATGGAGCTAAACGGTATAGCTACGTCCAGGTGAGAGGGCAGTGCTCCCCACACCACCCCCCTTGGCTGCCCTTCATGAACACTCATGGCTAAAAGATTGCTGGCTGGGAGAAAGCAGCAGTGGGCTCAGCCGTGCAGCCATCCAGACTGGAACATCTGGATTGGGCAGGCGGTGGAGAGGCCAGCGCTACAGGAACGGTGAAGTGCTCTTTCCTCCCTCCCTTCTTTTGTGTGTATGTTGTTTGTCCATGCCCAGATGTGTGTGTGTGTGTGTGTGTGTGTGTGTGTGTGTGTGTGTGTGTGTTGGGCCATGTGAACAGTACATAGAGGCAACAGGTGGATGGGTGCCCCCACCTTGCTATTGTTTTTTTTTTTTTTTTTTTTTTTTTTTTTTTTTTTTTTTTTTTTTTTTTTTTTTTTTTAAGATTTATTTTATTTTATTATATGTAAGTACACTGTAGCTGTCCTCAGACATTCCAGAAGAGGGAGCCAGATCTCGTTACAGATGGTTGTGAGCCACCATGTGGTTGCTGGGATTTGAACTTATCACCTTCGGAAGAGCAGTCGGGTGCTCTTACCCGCTGAGCCATCTCACCAGCCCCCGCTATTGTTATTTTTAAATTATTGTTGCCATTGTTTTTGTTTTACAAGACAGTTTTTCTTTATGTAGCCCTGGCTATCCTAGAACTAGCTCCGTAGACCAGGCTGGCCTCGAACTCACAGAGATCCACCTGCCTCGACCTCCTGGTGCTGGGATTAAAGGTCCATACCACTACCACCTGGCTTATTTTAAAATTTTTATTGTGTTTATTTGTTTCTTTGTTGAAACCATGTGCTACAATACATATATGGAGGTCAGAGCACATTTGGCAGTTGGTGCTTTCTGACACTCAAGTTGGGTAGTAAGTCTTTACACACTGAGCTATCTCCCCAGTCACCCCTCTCCTTCCTGCCTGCCTGCCTGCCTGCCTGCCTGCCTGCCTGCCTGCCTGCCTTCCTGCCTTCCTGCCTGCCTGCCTTCCTGCCTTCCTGCCTTCCTGCCTTCCTGCCTTCCTGCCTTCCTGCCTTGTTGGCCTCTAATTATGAACGTCTGGTCTTTCACTTCTACCTCCCAAGTGGTGGAATTACAGTACACCCTGGGTAGGAGATGGCACTCAGGGCTTCCCACATGCTAGGCAACCCTTCTGCCAACTGAGCTATGGCCCAGACTCTGCTCTTTTGAAACAGTGAGTTGCCGTGAAGCCCAGGCTGGCCTAGAACTCAGGATCCTCCCGCTTCAGCCTCTGGGGTGCTGAGAAGACAGATATGCTCTTCCAAACGTCCCTTGGAAGTTTCTTAAGCAGGATCTGAGTGGAGACTTTGGGTTGCTCTTGTGTAGCCTGCAGAAGGCTCGCTGGGGTCCTGTTACCTGGGATATAGATGGAGGAACCTGGAGAACTTGGGAGAACCTTTCACCATAGCTTTGCCCTGTTTAATTCCTCACAGAAAGCGAACCCCACCTCCTACAATTCATGTAAAGCTCCAGGGTTTGGAAAGGAGATTTTGCATGGTGCATTTGTAGGTTTTTCTCTTCTGAGAGACGGCTGCCCTGTGAGGCTCCCTCGCCAGACAATTAATTGCACAGGACAAACCGCAGCCTATGGAGGGAGGAGGCTGCTTCTGGCGGGAGGTGAGTTGATGTTCGTGACCGCAAGGAGGCCCAGGGCGATGATTTGTCTGCCAAAGCTGGAAAGCAAAAATGCAGTTATCAAAATAAGCATTGGCTGGTGAGCACAGGACCAAAAATAGATGGGGACAGGCCTGAAAGATGTAGGCTGGCTGCCAAGTCTAAAGGAGACATCTATAGATGAGCCCGTGTGCCTTCACGAACTCCTCAAGGGGAAGCTTTTACTGAGTGGAATTCTGGGTGTTTGCTCCTGTTCTTTCTTTCGTTCCTTTTTTTGTGTGGGGAGGGGCAGGCAGGGGATGAGTTCTAGACAGCTTGGCCCTTACTAAATAGCCCAGGCTCGCCTCCAACTAATAGCAATCCTCCTGTCTCAGTATTTTAAGTGCTGGAATTTCAAGCATGAGTCACCATGTCCAACCCAGCTTTCTCTCTTCCTTCCTTCCTTCCTTCCTTCCTTCCTTCCTTCCTTCCTTCCTCCCTCCCTTCCTTCCTCCCTCCCTCCCTCTGTCCCTCCCTCCCTTCCTCTTCCCTCTCTTCTCTCTCTCTCTCTCTCTCTCTCTCTGTTCATGTCTGTTGGAACGTGCATATGGAGGTCAGAGGACAACCTCTGGGGTCATTTCTCAGGCTCTGTCTACCTTGCACTGTGAAGAGAGGATCTCATGCTATTCTCGAGCCCATTGGCTGGCCAGGCTAACCGGCCAGTGAGCTCCAAGGACCTGTCCATGCCCACTGTCATGGCTAACAGAGGCGAATCTTACTTATTACTTTTTATTACATCTGGAACAAACTGAAATCCAAGTAAAGCCAGGTACGGTGGTGCATAGCTTTAATCCCAGCACTCTAGAGGCAGAGGCAGGCAGAGCTTTGTGAGTTCGAAGCCTGTCTGGTCTGTATGGTGAGTTGCAAGACAGCCAGAGCTACATAGTGAGACCCTGTCTCAAAAAACATACAAACAAAGGCCCAAGCAGCTGGGCGCACCCGTGGGGGAGCATTAGAGACAGGAAGGCACACCCTAAGTTTGGGCCTCTGGTGGCAGCCCATGGAAAAGGATGCAGAGGTGGAAGCTTTTTGTCTGTTTGCCTCCACTTTCTCTGGTGAATTCATCTGTCCTGTGGGTGTGGCATTCCTACACTCATGTTGGAATCTATTTGTTTGGTGTTCTAATGTATGCTGGGAAACTCCAGCAGCTCCCTAGAATTTTTCCGGGACTTCAGCACCTCACTGGGACTGCAGAGAAATCTAACCTCGTGGACCGAACAACTGCCAGATTCTTGGCCTTTCCATTGGGAGACAGACGACTGGATTTATTGGACCACAGCATGTAAGCTATTCTAATAAACAATAACTTTTGTAAACAATGTATTTACTTATTGTGTATACAGTGTTCTGCCTGCATGTACGCATATAAGCTAGAAGAGGCACCAGATCCCATTACAGATGTTTGTGAGCCATCATGTGGTTGCTGGGAATTGAACTCAGGACCTTTGGAAGAGCAGCCAGTGCTTTTAACCTCTGAGCCATCTCTCCTGTCCCAATAATAAATATTTTTATTCTATCCGTTCTGTTCCTTTTGAGAACCCTGACTGATACACAGACGCACACCTTCATGCTTGGCTTTTTATGTGGGTCCTGGGGATCTGAACTCAGATCCCCACACTTGTATGGCAAGTGCTGTGCTCGCTAAGCCATGCTCCTAGCCAAGCTGTGCTCTGGGAACAAGAAGGGATGAAAGGGAAGGGAGACATTACATGATGTTGCCAGAGTCTCCTGTGATAGGACCAATGTGGTAATCTGAGGGAAGAGGAGGAAGAGAGGCTGAGGGTGGAAACACAGAGACTAGTGCCAGGAACTGGTTAGCAGGGAGGTGACCCCACAGCCACCTCACAGGGGATAAAACAGAGGAACAGCCCAGGGAGCTCGAAGAAGAGAGGGAAAGCACACATTCTTGGATTCAGGAAATACAAGTGGGTAAAAAGAAATATGTACTTAATTTTACCACTGTGAGACCTGGAGTCCCTCCAGAGAGGGAAGCAGGACAGAACAGGGCCTGGGTGAACATGTCCAAAGCATCATGGGGAAGCCCACTACTGTGCATGGGAAGAAAGAAAGATGGGTCAGAGAAGTGGTTTGGTGGGGAAAGGCTCTTGCCACCAAACCTGACAGACCCTAGTTCGAATCCCAAGACCTACATGGTAAAAGAAGAGAGCTAACTACTGAAAGTTGTCATTTGACTTCCATGTGTGCATTGTGGTATCTACACATTTACACACACACACACACACACACACACACACACACACACAAATACAGATGAGAGAGAAGGGAGCTGGGTGTAGCAGTATACATCTTTAATCCCAGCACTCAGGAGGCAAACACAGGCTGATTTTAGTAAGTTCCAGGCTAGTCAGGGCTACATAGTAAAACCCTGTTTAAAAAGATCATAATTATGGAGCCTGGAGAGGCAGCTTCATAGTTAAGAGCACTGGCTGCTCTTCCAGAGGACTTGGATTCAATTTCCAAGCCAACATGGCAGCTCACAACTGTCTGTAACTTCAATTCCAGGGGATCCGACACCTCCACATAGATGTATATGCAAGGCAAAACAGCAATGCACATAATATAAAAATATATAAATAAAATTTAAAAATAATTATAAAGATGAAGGAGACAAAGACCAATGAGAAGGTCCAGTGGGTAAAGACAGTTGCTGAGCGAGCCTAATGGTCTGAGCTGGATTCCCTGGAAAGCTACCAGAGAGGAAAAGGCCATCACCTCTGAAAAGAGGCAGTGTGTCTAAAAAATCTAACCTCAACTCAGGAGCATCTTTGAAGTCTTTCCATGTACTGGCGGCTAGGCCTCATTGTTAAGTTTGTCATCCCAGATACTTGGGAAGCTGAGGCAGGAGGATGGAAAGTTCGAGGCCTGTATGGGCAAAGTAGTAAGAGTATTAAATGTCACAAAATAAAAAGTTTAGAAAGAAAGAAAGAAAGAAAGAAAGAAAGAAAGAAAGAAAGAAAGAAAGANCCTGCCTAGAATCCCCCAGTGAGGGGCTGGGGCGTGGCTCAGTGGTAGAGCCCCTGCCTAGAATCCCCCAGTGAGGGGCTGGGGCGTGGCTCAGTGGTAGAGCCCCTGCCTAGCATGTGGAAGCAATGGATTCAATCTCCAGCACCAAGAAACAAAACAAAATCTGATTCCTCAGCAAGTAAAAGGACTTGCTTTACTAGCATAAGGACTTGAGTATGGACTCAGAGTCCCATGTCAGCTGGACACAAAAGTAGCCATCTGTAATCTTCCAGCTCCTCTGGTAAGCTGTCTGGCAGTGACAGCAGAATCCCCAGAAATCCAATAACCAGTATGACACACAGCTGTGAACAAGAGCCCCTGCCTCAAATAAAATGGAAGGTGAGGATGGATAGTTGAGATCATCCTCTGACCTCCACATGCACACCATGGAGCACACAGACACTCTCAGACATGAGTGCATACCTGTATGTGCATGCAGTGTGGGTCCGCGCGCGCGCGCGCGCACACACACACACACACATACACACAATATTAACACACACAAAACAAGGGGGGAAAAAAAGCAAAAACAAAAAATCTAAGTTCTGCTTCAATCTTGAGACAAATTCTTCCAACGGGTGTTGCTTCCTGATGTAACATGGCAGAGGCTGCGTGTAGCTGGAGCACCAGGTTCCCTGACTGGGAGACTGGCAGATTGGCTGTCCTGTGGGACAGCCCCACTTCGCATCTTTACCTTAATTGCTTCCCTGAGCCATATGTATTCGGGGCTCTGTGTAAACAACAACCCAAAACAACAGGAGGGAGACGTACTTCTTGCTTGGAACTCCGGGGCAAGTGGGAAGCCTGCCAGCCACACTCCAGAAGCGAGCCCGGAGCCTTCCACGGGGCTCAAGGCCAAGTGGAAGCCGGGGAGCGGATGGGCCAGGAACCCCCGGGGCTCCACACACTCTGAAACCAGAGAAACTGCCACCTGTCCAGCATGCTGGGGACCAGCACAGGGCAAGTGTTTAGGAGAGAGACAACACACTAGTATTCGTGGGGCCAATGGCTTGGGGGCGGTGGCGTTTTCCTGGATAGGTTTAGGAGGTGAAGAATTTAGATGCAAATGAGACCCTTCCCCGACCCCTCCCCGCAGCCAAGCTTTACTTTGTAGTTGTTGTTTTGCTTTGCTTTTTGTTTGCTTGTTTGTTTTTCAAGACAGGTTTTTCAGTGAGTAGCTCTGGCATCCCGAAACTCATTCTG
>LR750482.1:150000-171521 GCA_902729485.2 Mus minutoides
AGCCTCGTGACCACGCCCATCACCCTTTGCACAGAGAGGTGCAGTGGCCGCCAGGGATGCCTGACTCACTGGAGACTAGGGATTCAGTTTGGCTTTTCTCTTCCCCATCCTCCGTTTCTAAAACACCTATCCAAGAAAGTGATCAGGCGAGAGGCTTCTCTAGCCAGTTCATCAATGGAAAAAAAAAAAAAAAAAAAACATAGCAACAGGGCGTCTTCATTGAAGACTCTGGAATGTTCCAGCAAACGTTTTCTGAGTGTTGTAGAAAATACCCACCCAACCACCAGGCATAGGAGGCACCGGTGCCACTCTGAGAGGCTAAGACCTATGGCTAGGAAACAGTGCCACCCTATGGCACCCAGCTGGGATGTCAGAGAGAGACAGAGACAGAGACAGAGAGACAGAGAGAGAGATGGAAACAGAGATAGAAGCAGAAAGAATGCGAGCTGCAACCAGAGCCCAGACTTCAGTAATGCTGCCCCAGGACCAAGCCCAGCACTCTTTCCAGTCAGTGTTTTTTGCACAATGACTTCAGCACAACTAAGCTTGGATACGGGACAGCAGCCTCAGAGGCCGCTGTTCTGACCCTGGTCCATCCTGGCAAAGGAGGAGCTGGAAGTTTCCAGAGCATGCAACCAGGACGTGGCAGAGTCCCATCTCATAAACCCAGTTTGTCTGCCACCAGAGGCTACAACCAGACACCAGTATCATACAGCCCTTGAATGGTCCAGATAGGAAATGCATCCTGAGCTACTGCACTTAAAACAAACAAGACCTCACTTTCCTCCTGCACGAAGCCTGCTAGTGGATCTCTGTAGGTCAGAGTCTAGATGGAAGCAGGCAAGCATGGTGTGCAGGTGGATCATTCCCCCAGTGCCCAGAAGGCTGAGGCAGGAGATTGAGAATCTGAGACCAGCCTGGGTTATTATATAGCAAGGCTCTATCTCAAAACTAAGATGAAACTCATTGTAGAGAATGATAAACTCACAATTCTAACAAACAGTAGAGAGAGCTCTAGCTATCTTGAACAGCAATGTCTCTAAGAACCTAGCCATGTCCCAGCCCCCAGAGGCTCTCTACTATGGCTCCAAGCCATAGTACAGCTTGCTGGTTCTGGGTGTGTGTCTGCATTCATATCTGTACATCTAGTTCTGCTAGACATGAGTACTACCACCACGAGGACCCCTATGCATATAGCCACGGCCCCACTGTCCCTCCACCATGCTGTATAGTCCCCGAACCCCAGCTTGTCCCATGTGTCTGCAATTTTCTCATTGCAAGGTCATTACATAAGCAAGGCCTTGTGGTGTGTGAGCCTCTTGGGGTTGGCTTCTTTCCACTCCACGCAACCCTCCTGAGACTCATCTTACCTGTGTATGAAAACTCTGTGCCTTCTTATTGCTAAACAGTATTCTGCCTCAGGGGACTTTGGAAGAAGACAGTGGTTTACTTTATTCACTGATTTATTCTGATTTGTTGAGTCAGAGTCTCATTCTGTAGGCTAAGCTGGGTTGAAACTCACTGTGTAGTCCAGGCTGGCTTCTTTTTTTTTTTTTTTCGGTTTTTCGAGACAGGGTTTCTCTGTATAGCCCTGGCTGTCCTGGAACTAGCTTTGTAGACCAGGCTGGCCTCGAACTCAGAAATCCGCCTGCCTCTGCCTCCCAAGTGCTGGGATTAAAGGCGTGCACCACCACGCCCGGCCAGGCTGGCTTCTAAATCACTCTGTAGCTCAGGCTGGATCTGAACTCACTATGCAACCCAGGTTGATCTAGAACTCACTATGTAGCCCAGGCTGACTCAAACTGTCCATCCTCCTGCTTCTGCTTCCTCTGAGCTGAGATTTGAAGTGTTTACCATGATGCCCACTAAAGGGAGGAGTTTTAAAGAACATAGACCACTTTCATCTGGAGAGTAATCTGTTTTTCTGGAATCTTCCGCACAGTCATACATAAATTCATGTTCATCTCTAGAATCTTAGAAATTCAACACTATATTTGGTATTGTGTCTTAAAAAAACAAAAACAAAAACAAAAAACAGGGTGTCACAGTGTAGCCCTGGCTGGCCTGGAACTTATTCTGTAGATCAGGCTGATGTCTAATGCACAGAGATACTCCTGACTCTGCCTCCCAAGTGCTGGGATTGATATTGTGTCTTTCGTAAATGAAGGTAGTGGACCATGGTGATGCATACCTCTGACCCTAGCACTCAGGAGACAGAGGCAGGAAGATCTCTGAGTTCAAGGCCAGCCTGTTTTATAGAGTGAGTTCTAGGACTTTCCAGGCTACACAGAGAAACTCTGTCAAGAAGAAGATGGAAGAGGAGGAGGAGGAAGAGGAGGAGAAAGAGGAAGATGAGGAGGAGACGAGGAAGAGGAAGAGGAAGAGGAAGAGGAAGAGGAAGAGGAAGAGGAAGAGGAAGAGGAAGAGGAAGGCAGGCAGGCTAGGGATGGTGGCTCATGCCTGTGACCCAGTATGATAAAAGTTTGCCTTGAGTTCTAGGCCACCATGTGGTGTATACTGAGGATGTCTTAGGATTCCTATTGCTGTGAAGAGACACCATGATCATGGCAACTCTTATAAAAAAATTGAATTGGTGCTGGCTTACAGTTTCAGAGGTTTAATCTATTGTCATAATGGTGGGAAGCATGGTGGCATGCAGACAGACATGGTATGGTGCTAGAGAAGGAGCTGAGAGTTCCACATCTGGATCAGCAGGAAGAGAGAGGCACTGGATCTGACTTGAGCATTTGATACCTCAAAGCCTGCACCCAGTGACACACTTCCTCCAACAAGGCCACACCTCCTAATCCCTGGCAAGTAGCACCACTCCCTAATGACCAAGCATTCAAAGATATGGGGGCCATTTATCCATCTATCTATCTATCTATCTATCTATCTATCTATCTATCTATCTATCTATGGTTTTTCAAGTTAGGGTTTTACTGTGTAGCTCTGGCTATCTTAGAACAATCTCTGTAGACCAGTTTAGCCTTAAGCTGAGAGATCTGCCTGCCTCTGCCTCTTAAATGCTAAGATTAAGCCATCCACCACCCTGCTCAGCTCAGTGGGGCCATTCTTATTCAAGCCACCACAGAGACCCTGCTTCAAAAATAACCGAAGGGTAGAGGAATTAACTCAGAAGATAATGCGATGAGCAAGCCTGACAACCTGAGTTCAAACCTCTGGACCCACATAAAGTTGTCTTCTGGTCTCCAGATGTACAACAGGGCACCTCTTATCCCTTCGACACACCATACACACATGTACAGACACAATAGTACATAAATAAAAATAGCCAGAGCCGGGCGTGGTGGCGCACGCCTTTAATCCCAGCACTTGGGAGGCAGAGGCAGGCGGATTTCTGAGTTCGAGGCCATCCTGGTCTACAAAGTGAGTTCCAGGACAGCCAGGGCTATACAGAGAAACCCTGTCTCGAAAAACCAAAATAAATAAATAAATAGCCAGATATGGTGTCACATGCATTTAATCCCAGCACTTAGGAGGAAGAGGCAGGCGCATCTCTGTGAGTTCAAAGCTATTTTGCTCTACACAGAGAGACCCTATCCCTCACCCCCCCAAAAAACAAACAAAATAAATAAATAATTACAATATAAAAATCAAAACCAAAAAGAAAGAAAGAGAAGAAATGAAGCCAGTGGTGGTGACACAGGACGGTCCTCCCAGTTATTCAGGAGGCTGAGGCAGGGGGATCATGAATCCGAGGCCATCCTGGGCTTTAGAGTGTGTCAGAGTAAGCTGTGGGCTCCATTTCTAACTCCACAAAAAGAAAAAGAGAAAAGAGGAAGGAAGGAGGGGCGACTGAGAAGCCAGGCACGGTGCCACAGGCTGTAGCCTCAGCACTTTGGCTGAAGGCAGAGCATTAGAAGTTTCAGGTCAGTCTAGGAAATGCAGGGAAGCCCGATCTCAAGGTAAAACCACCAAGCACAGCAGCAACAACAACAATAATAATAACGAAGTTAGTCTCCAGTGTAAAGCCTGTAAGAAGCAGTACCACCTCTTATTACCCGGCAATTAAATAATCTCCCAATACATTAAAAGCGGTGGACGCCATCTTTATTATTTCTCTTTAAAGTTATTTACACACAGAATGGAACTTACATCTTATTTCTATTTTATTTCCTTTCTCCCTGGGCTGAAACGCTGCCCATTCGTCTCTTAGATCGTCTGTTTTCTTTATTGTGCAGAGGATCTAATATATGGGCTTATTTTATTAGTTTGTATCTTCTATTAAATTATGTTCATGCAAGATTTGCAAGAAAAATAGCTGCTTGGCTTGCTTGGGAATTAGAGACTTAATTTGGGAGGTTGATTCTCACTTAAGAATTCAGTCGCTAAAGTGAAGTGTCAGAGAAACACTCTGCCACTCTGCTGGGGGACAAAAGCAGATGCCCGGGACCCTGGGTCTTAGCCTTTTCTAACTGTAAAGAGTACCTGATGAAATTGTTTCCCTTAGACACTTTTAAGTACAAGAGACAGACACCTGAGGGAACTGTGCTGAAGCACTTGCAGGTTCTGGAGCACGCTAGAACAATGTATCACAGAGCCACACACCAACCTCTCCTTTACTAAAGTGCTTATCAAATGAGCCACGCCCCCAACCCCTCATTGGGGGATTCTAGGTAGGGCCTCTACCACTGAGCCACACCTCAGCCCTTCACTGGGGGATTTTACACACACTTTCAATTCATGAGTCACATCCCCAGTCCTGTTTTACTTTTGTTTGTTTGTTTGTTTTGGTTTTTTTGTTTTTCGAGACAGGGTTTCTCTGTATAGCCCTGGCTGTCCTGGAACTCACTTTGTAGACCAGGCTGGCCTCGAACTCAGAAATCTGCCTGCCTCTGCCTCCCAAGTGCTGGGATTAAAGGCGTGCGCCACCACGCCCGGCTCTGTTTTACTTTTTGAGACAGCGTTTCCATAAGTTCCCCAGACTGGCATTGAAGTCACTTTGTATCCCAGTCCTGCCACAGCTTGGCAAATAGCTGGAGGTAAAAGCCTATGCTGCCAGGCAGAACCCTTAGTTCAAATTATTCTCATCTGAAACTGAGGCTCTACCAATTTGATGGGATTTGCTCCTTCCATCCATTTTGCAGACAGGCTCCTGACAAGGCATCCTCTCTTCTGCAGGTTTGCTGGACTGAGGTTAGGGGTGTCAGAGATTGGGTCAAGTCCACCCGATCTGGACATAGTAAAGTCCCTTGGATGGGTTCTAGGAATGTGCACACACACGGGGTGGTGGTGCAAAAGGATGCCCAGAAACAACACTGTGTGGAGGGGCTTTATTATTTCAGGTTCCTGGCAGGGAAACTGAGGCAGACAAGGGTTCACTGAGAATTAAGGCTCCTTAGGATGATAGCATCATCTGCTTCTCCACAGCTAGAATGCAAGTTCACCAGAGTAGGACAGGTGTCATCTCTGATAGCCCACGACCAGCCTTCCATGCACTGTGTTGTCAGGAGACACTGTTAAATGGTTGATGCTGGCTTCCAGTATCAGGACAGCCGCCCAGCAACTACCTGTAGCTATGCCCAAGGGGGAGGGATTAGCACACATGGAGCACAGAGTTCAAATGATGGGAGCTGAAGGGAAGGGAGAGGTAGGGAAGTAGGTAGGAATGGAAGAGGTCATCAATAGCTCAGCAGTCATTCTGATGACCAACTGTCCTGCGGTTGGGAGCCCTCCATGCCCTTGCAAAGCCCGCTCTGGGCTCTGGACTAGTCTGGTGGAAGGTGAATCTGTGACTAGCCGCTGCAGAGGAAGGTTAGTCCTTGCTTTGGGCACCCAAGATTAGCAGTCCTGCCTCCTTGACTCCTGGCTATCCATCTGAGCCCGTGTCCTGCCAGTCTCTGGCCACTAGGTGGCAGGCGCGAGATGGGTTGGATGCACCGTGGCGCGAATTGCGCGCTTCTCTGCAGGTTTTGCACCGGGAGTAGAGGCAGAAAGAACTAATCACAGAAAAAGACAATCAGGGCTGGATCCCCGGAAAAGAGTAGTTTTTACCTCAGGAATTATCCAAAAAGGTGAGTTTCAACAGCCCACTAGCTGTTTCTGGATTTTTTTATTTTGCTTTTAAAGTAAAAAATAATTTAATGCGCCGTGTGTTTTGCTTACATGTATGGTTACCACGTTCGTGCCTGTGGAGGTCAGAAAAGGGAATCAGATCTCCTGGAATTTGGAGTTACAGACGGTTATGTGCCACCATGAGGGTGCTGGGAATCATACCTGGGTCCTCTGGAAGAGCTACCAGTGCTCTTAACCACCGAGCCATGTCTCCAAACCATATTTTATATTAAGACAGGGTCTTGGTATACAGTCCGGGCTAGCTTCAAATATGCAATCCTTCCTTAATGCTTGGATGACAGGCCATTGCTATTACCCACGCTGGTAGGGGTATCTCTAAATCAGTGGTGTGGTCACCTCTGGTCTCCTGACCGCCAGGGTCTCTCAATCAGGAGACACTGGGCGGACCGAGTGGGACAACTTTTGGTCTGCAGAAGCCTCAGGCTTGCTCCGCGCCTGGCCCAGCAATATGGACTCTGCCCAGTAGAAAGCAGCTGATTTCCTGCCTTAAGCAAATTCTCCATTAGAAGACAGAGCTCCAGCTCAGCAGAGCCTCTGACCAATGCCTTCTCTCAGAAAATATCTACTGAATGGTTGTGGTGGCCCAAAGCCCTGCATTCCCAGCACTCTGGAGGCTGACACGGGAGATGCCGAGTTCGAAGCTAGCCTGGACTGCATGGTGAGACTCTGTGTCAAAGTTTGAACTCCCCCTACATAAGAAATATTTAATGATTTATAAAAGTATTTTCATATTAGTCAAAAAGTGGAAATGATCCAAAGCTCTACCCAGAGAGAGATAAATGAATAAGTAAAATGTGATATCACGGGCTGGTGAGATGGCTCAGCCGGTAAGAGCACCCGACTGCTCTTCCGAAGGTGATGAGTTCAAATCCCAGCATCCACATGGTGGCTCACAACCATCCGTAACGAGATCTGGCGCCCTCTTCTGGAGTGTCTGAAGACAGCTACAGTGTACTTACATATAATAAATAAAATAAATCTTTAAAAAAAATGTGATATCACTAAAATAGGAATATTACTCAGTGGGAAAAAGAAATAAGGTACTGATACGTGGGTTGATACATGGGTTGATACATGGGTTGATACATGGGTTGATACGTGGGTTGATACGTGGGTTGATACGTGGGTTGATACGTGGGTTGATACATGGGTTGATATATGGGTTGATACATGGGTTGATACATGGGTTGCATAAGCAGGAATCTTCTGAACAGGTTCTCTAGAACCTGTGGGTCTTGACCCCTTTGGGAGGATTGAGCCATCCTTTCACGGGGGTTGCCAAAGACCGTCAGAAAACACAGATATTTACACTGGGATCCATAACAGCAGCAAAATTACAGTTAGGAATAGCCGTGAAGATAACTGTATGGCCGGGTCACCTCCACATGAGGAACTGCATTCAAGGGTTGCAGCATTAGGAAGGTTGAGAACCACTGCTCTAGGTGTGGCCTTCTGCTGGTGATTGTGTGTGTGTATGTGAGTGTATATGTGAGGGTGTGTATTGGGAGGGGTCCATGCATATGTGTTCATGTGCAAATTGGAGGACAGAGGCATCCTCCAGTGTCCCTTCTCAGGCAAGGTCAACCTTTTTGAGACAGAGACTTTCACTGAACCTGCAGCTTACGGATTTGGCTGCACCAGCTGAACATTGAGCTCCAGGGATCAGCCCTGGTATTCACCACCAGGTCAGCCATTTCAGCAGCAAGGCATCAGAATATTGAACATAGGTTGTCAGGCTCACAAGGCAAGCGACTTCCCCTCAAAGCATCTCCCTCCTGCTTTGGGCTTTGTTGCTGTTGTGATTTGGGGGTTTCTGTATGTTGTTTTTGTGGTGGGTCTCACGTAGCCCAGGCTGGCTTCAAACACTGATCCTCTGCCTCCACCGATTGAGTGCTGGGGTTATAGACATGTGCAACTGCTCCTGGTTTAGGACGTGCTGGGGCTGGAACCCAGGGCCTTGGGCATGCTGGGCAAGCGCCCTACTGATGGGAGCACATCTCCAGGCCCTCCCCCCCTCACCTTGTGCTTGTGATGGGGTCTCTGCAAGCCCTGTACTTCAGCCTTCAGATTGCTTGGCTTCCAGATGGCTGCCACCATGCCCAGCCAAAATGCTCACGGCTGGGAATGTGGTCTTTATTCCTCTAGTCTACTCCCCTTTCACCTTCAAAATAAAGCCTCTACTGGGCACATCACCTAGTTCTTCACGGAGCCTGCCATTGCTCATTGTCCATCTTAAACACAGCATCTTTGGTGATCGTCAGCACGGCTCACCGGCATTTCTCCTTCTTCATCTAGGCCTGCCTGTCCCAGATCGAATTCTGCTTGCCAAGCAATTTCCAGATAAATCTTCCCACTCAGCCTGTGATCGTGTCTTCACAAAGGGCGCTAAGCTAACCGTGATCTTTGCCGAATTACGCTGCACTCGGCTCACTTTCCCTCTTTTAGAATCCTCATCACTCGCTGGTGGAATTCTAAAAATATCAGCTAAGCCACCAACTAATTTTTAATCCTCGCTTCTGCTACTATTGACAGATGGGAAGTTCATCTTTACCCTTTGTCCTTCCCCGATTAAGCAATTATAATCTTTTTCTGACAATTTGATTGTTGACGGTCTAAGAGTCTGGTTGGACCAAGAGACCAGGCGGGATTCTTGCCAACAAGGTGCTGAGATCAACTCAGCTGCAGGTTTTTATCCTCCTCTGGATTCCTTCTCTTTCCTTTTCCGTTTGTGTGTGTGTGTGTGTGTGTGTGTGTGTGTGTGTGTGTGTGTGTGTGTACATGAATGTATGTTGATGCACATGCATGTAGTAGTTGAGGTTAATGTGAAGAAAGTACCCTTCATCTCCTTTCCACCTTATTCATTGAGGCAGGTCTCTCAGTCAACCCCAGAGCTCACCCACGTGGCTAGCCCCACTACTCAGTCAGCTCTGGGGACTCCCCGTTTTTGCCTTTGAAGATTGGAATTACAGACCTGCCCAGTCTGCATTTTTTTTGTTTTTGTTTTTGTTTTGAGACAGGGTTTCTCTGTGTAGCCCTGGCTGTCCTGGAACTCACTCTGTAGACCACGCTGGCCTTGAACTCAGAAATTGGCCTGCCTCTGCCTCCTGGAGTGCTGGGATTAAAGGCGTGCGCCACCACGCCCGGCCCCAGTCTGCATTTTTACTGGTCCTGGGGATTGGGACTTGGGTCCCCATGTTTGCATAGTAAGTGCTTTACCTATCGAGCCATCTCCATAGCCCCTGCACCACATTCTCTTTGGGAAGAAAACAACAATACATAAGATACAAGGTTAATGGGCTGTGGAGACCACTCCGTTTTTGGAACAAACATGAGGACCTGAGTCCCATCCCGCAGAATCCATGTCCAAAAGCTTGATGCTGGCAAAGCACAGATTCAATCCCAGGGCTGGGGAGGCAGAGATGGGAGGATCCCTTGGACTCACAGAATTCAAAAAACCCATATTTTAAAAGTTGGGCAGACACCTGTGGGGTCAGAAGATGGCCTCAGATCCCCCGGAACTGGAGTTACAGGTAACTAAGCCACCATATGGTTTCTGGAAATTAAACACAGGTCCTCTGCAAGAGCAGCAAGTGTTCCTAACTGCTGAGCCATCTCTCCTGATCATGGGAGCTGGGGATACAAACCTGGGCCTTCATGGTTGCACTCAAAGGCTTCTGCTGGACCCAAAGCTCACTTAAGGTGGAAGGCAAGTCATGAATGCTGCTTCCTTGGAGTCTCCACCCTGTCACCCTTTCATTGCCTATATTCCATGTAGGGGTCAGAAAAGGGTGGCAACTGGAGTTCCAGCTGGGGGCTGCTGATGACATTTCATTAAGGAGCATTTATTTTGTCCCCTAGGCGGTTCTAGACGCTGGCAACTTAACAATCAACATTAGCCATCACATTAAATGAAGTGACCAGAGGCTGCCATCCTGTCCGTGATGCTGGTGGCTCCAGAGCTGGCACAGCTGACTTTCGAGTGGCACCCCCATGGGGCAGGAACATGCTATACAGGGCCAGTACATCACCCCTTCTCTAGGACTGACGATGCCACAGCCGCTGCCCAGGTCCATCTGTGGACTAGAAGGCCAGTGTTGAACCATCTGCATAAGCCAGAGCTGCTGGACCCAGAGGCCTCTCATGCTGGAGTGGACGCCTGTCAGAAGGAAGTGCCTTTGCTTGGCCCACTGGCAGAGCATGATTGGCAGGGTGACCAGGTAAGCAGAGTGATATGGCGCTGCACACAGGACCCTGCTCCATTCTCAGCGGAGGGCTGCTTCTTCCCAGCAGTGATGGGCAGTAGTGGGTGCTGGCCTATAGAAGCAGAGTGTACTTCCTTTAAAGACACATTGAGAGACCAAGTAGAAGACTCAATCAGTATGATGTATGCTACACAGCATGAAGACCCGAGTGACATTCCATTTTTTTTTTAATGGAAAAAGGTGAAGTTGTGCAAGCTTGTCATCCCAACCTTTGGGAGGCAGAGACAGGCAGGTCCTTGAGGTTTGATGGCTCAGAAGACTAGGTGAATGAATGGGTGAGTCTTGGGCCTATGAGTAACCCTATCTCAGAAGCTAAGGTAGAGAATAACAGACGAGGACAACAGTGGTTGACCTCTAGCTTACACACACACATACACAGAGACTAACACACATACACACATTAATACATACATACATACATACATACATATTAATGTACAGGGATACTAGGATAAACACACATACCTTTGATCAGGGTGTGATAACACACCCCTATAATCCATGAATTCAAGTGGTTGAATCAGGTTGAATCAGGATGATAAGAAGTTCAATGCCAACCAGGGCTACATGGATGAGATCCTGTCTCAAAACACAAAACAAGGGGTTGGAGAGATGGCTCAGCAGTTAGAGCACTCTTCCAGAGAACCCAGGTTTAGTTACCAGCACACACATGGCAGCATGCACCAGACTGAACCTCCAGTTCCAGGCTTCTGACACCCTTACACAGACATACATGCAGGCGATACACCAAGGAACATAAAAATAAATGAATAATAAAACCTCCACAAAACAGATGGCAATACTCCAGAGCCAGTGGGATGGCTCAGTGGATGGAGGTACTTGCTGCCAGGCTAGATGACTGAGTTCCCACATGGCAGAAAGAGAGAACCAACTGTCCAGTTGTCCTCTGACCTTCCCTGTGCCAGGCAACCTGTCCATATCAAAACAAACAAAATACCCAAACCAAAACCCCACACTGCCTGGGACCAGGGTGTGCCTCAGTGCTGGAGTCCTTGCCACGTAAGAACAGTGGCTCAGTTGAGGAAGGTATCTGGGTTCGAGTTTCTGGGTCTGGAGCTAACCAGTTAAGCAATGCCCCTGCCCAGTCCTGCTCTCCATCCTTCAGACCTTCTGATCACAGTGGGACCAGAAGCCAGTGAGCAAATTGTGGGGCTGAGATGTGGCCCAATTGGTAGGTTCCTGACCTAGCAGTCACCATCTCTGACCTCCATTTTCCAGCATTGTATAAACCTGGAATGGTGATGCACACTGTAATCCCAGCCCTTCAGAGGTGGAGGCAGGAGGATTAGAACTCAAGGTCAAGCTTGGCTACTTAGAATATTCCAGGCAACTTAGAATACATACATACATACATACATACATACATACATACATACACATACACACACATACATACACACACATATATACGAATGTGTATATATATGTGTATGTATATGTTCATATGTATGTTTATGTATGTACATGTGTATTTATGTGTATATGTGGTGTGTGTGTGTGTGTGTGTGTGTGTGTGTGTATAATGTGCTAGTTAGTTCTGTTGTCAACTTTACACAAATTAGAACCATCTTGGAAGAGGTACCCTCAACTGAGAAATGGTCTCTATCAGCTTGGCCGTAGGCAAGTCTGTGGGACATTGTCTTGATTAATGATTGATGGGGGAGGGCCCAGCCTGCTTTGGGCAGTGCCATGCCTGGGCAGATGGTTCTGGGCTGTGTAATAAAGTAGGCTGAGCAGCCATGCGGGCATGCCAACAAGCAGTGCTCCTCCGTGGTTCTGCTTCATTCCCTTGCCCTGGCTTCCCTTGAAGATGGACTGGGAGCTGAAAGCAGAAACAAAACACTTCCTCCCTGAGCTGCTTTAGGTTAGCCTTCTGTCACAGCAACAGAGAGAACCGGGAGCAGAGAGTGAACAGAGGTGATGTAAAGTGAGATAAGGTAGAGTATAAGCAGATAGGGGGATGGAGAGAGAGAGAGAGAGAGAGAGAGAGAGAGAGAGAGTTCTTGTGTTCAGAGGACAACCCCAGGAGTGTGTTCTCCCCTCCACATAAGTTTATAAGTTCTGGGGCTCAAACTCCAATTATTGGGCTTGCATGGGAAGCACCTTTACCCACTGAGCCATCTCTCTCTCTCTCCTCCCCTCCACCACTATAGCAATTACAAATATAAAAGGACATACTGACCAGTGTTGTTGTGGACCACTTTCTGTCAACAATAAGATATTTGCTGGATGAGGCGGCTAGAGCCTACCTTTACTCCCAGCACTCGGGAGGCAGAAACAAGCAGATCTCTGTGACTCCAATGCTGTCCTGATAGACATAGAGAGCTCCGGGCCAGCCAGAACTACACAGTAAGATCCCTCTGTGGTTTGAATAAAAATGGCTCTCATAGGCTCATATATTCCAATGCTTAGTCATCAGGGAGTGGTGCTATTTAAGAAGGATTTGGAGGTGTCACCAAGTTTCGAAAGTCTGTACCAGGCTGTGCTCACTCTTCCTGCAGTTCGGGGATCAAGATGTAGCTGTAGCTCTCAGCCACTGCTCCAGTGCAGACACGAGGCTAATGGATGAAGCCTTTGAAACTGTAAGCAAGCCTCCAGTTAAATGCTTACTTTGGGGGGGGGGTTGGTTTTTCGAGACAGGGTTTCTCTGTGTAGCCCTGGCTGTCCTGGAACTCACTCTGTAGACCAGGCTGGCCTCGAACTCAGAAATCCGCCTGCCTCTGCCTCCCGAGTGCTGGGATTAAAGGCGTGCACCACCACGCCCGGCTAAATGCTTACTTTTTAAAGGGTTGCCTTGGTCCTGGTGTAGGCACACTCCCACAACTTCTCCCACGGCGTGTTGTTGCTACAGCTCTATTTCGCAGTAGTTATCTCGATAATCTTTTGTGGATGTTAACTTACAGATCAGGCTCTGTCTCAGGCTCTGGCCCATAGGTTTGTATCCTCATTGCCATCATCATTTTCCCAGCAGAAACAACGTAAGGGAAGAAATTTTCGTTTTGGCTCACATCTTGTGGGGGGGAGGCTCTGTCTGGAGAATGATCTACAGCGGCTTTCATTTCAGGCAGGTTTGTTTGTTTGTTTGTTTGTTCATTTGTTTGTTCATTTGTTTGTTCATTTGTTTTCTCAAGACCGGGTTTCTCTGTGTAACAGCCCTGGCTGTCCTGGAACTTGCTATGTTGACCAGACTGGCCTTGAACTCACAAAGATTCCCCTGCCTCTGCCTCCTGAGTGCTGGGATTAAAGAGATGTGCCACTACACCCAGCTGCTTTCAGTTTTTTATTAAAACGTTTTTTCTTTAATTTTTTTAAAGATTTATTTATTATATGTAAGTACACTGTAGCTGTCTTCAGACATTCCAGAAGAGGGCATCAGATTTCATTACAGATGGTTGTGCACCACCATGTGGTTGCTGGGATTTGAACTCGGGACCCTTGGAAGAGCAGTCGGTGCTCTTAACCACTGAGCCATCTCGCCAGCCCTTCTTTAATTTTTTTTTAAATGTGTATGGGTACTTTGCCTGCTATGTCTGTGCACCAGTGTCCATGCAATGCTCTCAGAAGCCAGAAGGGGGCGTTGGATCCCGGGATGCACAGTTGTGAAGGACCTGTATGTGCTGGGAATTGAATCTGGGTCCTGTGGAAGAGCAGCTTGTAAGCTCGGAGCCCCTGCACTTGTGGTTGTGAATGAGTGAGTTTAAGTTTACAGCCCGAGCAATTCAAAGAACTGGCAGGAAGCAGCAGCAGAGAGAGAAAAAGAGCATCACTCAGGTGCTCACCACATCCAACAGAGGTGACTTGGGAAGCATGATAGAACAAATGGAAGTGATGGCGCCAAACTGGGGACTTACAGCATCCCGTAGAGATCCAGTGGAGAAGTCACTCAGCTGAGGCTCGCAATGGAGCTTTCTTCCCATGAATGAGCTTCTGGCTTCTGGTTCCCACCACGGCCATTTTTACAATGTGGATAAGCAATTGTTGGAAATAGTTCACATTCCAGCTGTTTCCAAGGATGCAGGTTAGTTAGTTAGTTAGTTAGTTAGTTTGTTTGTTTGTTTGTTTATATCGGGAAAGGGGGGATGCAAGTACTTGTCATGTCATGGTGTGGAGGTCAGAAAACAACTTTCAGGAACCAGTCCCCCAACCCCACCCCCCATCATGTGGATCCCGGGGATCGAACTCAGAGTGTCAGGCTCGGCAGCAGGCAACTTTTACCTACAGAGACACTCAGCTGACCTCCACACAGCCTTTTAATACCCTTCATTCCTTGCTGTTCCCATGCCTCCTCATTATGGAGACAGAAGGCCAACATGACCCAGAATACAGGGGTTTGGAGGAGACAAAGGAGGGCCTCCCCGCTCCCATGGCTTGCTTTGAACTAGCTTAAGTAGCACATGATAGCAATGGACTATCCGGCCATCATGTAAGGAAGGCTTCCTGCAGGAGCAGCTTCGTCCAGGGTGGCAAGAGCTTGGAGCACTGCTTCTCACTTGGTGGTTCTGGAGACAGACTGGGCTGGGAGTAACAGCCCTCCCTCGTCCTCTCCCTCCATAGAGGTCCCACTTACCTCCTGAGGGTCTACAACCTCCCAAAACAGCACTACCAGCTGGGCACTAAGTGTCCCCCCCAAGAAGTCTATGGGGGGGACTTTTTACATCCAAGCCCTACTGGTACATATAGAAGGAAAAAAAATAAACCTACCTTAAGACTTCATACTATCTATGCTTCATTTTGGACGGTTATTCTGGGGTCTTGGAATATGTCTTTAAGAGTAAGGGGTGGGGGTGGGGGACCAAGTACTTTATCCTTTCAGTCAAAAGACCACCAAGAGACAAGAATTCTCATAAGGGATGGAGATGTGTATCGCTGGTTAGAACACTTACAGATCTCCCAGAAGTCCTGGGTTCAAGCCCTGGCCAACTTAGGTGGCTCCTAAGTGCCTATAACTCCAGTTAAAGGAGTTCTGTCGCCCTCTCCTGGCCTCTGAAGGCTCATCCTTGCATGTTATGCACACACAGACAAACACACACATACACATATAAAATAAAAAAAATAAAAGTAAAGAGTTAGAACAGAGTGACGTTAAGTCAGCATGACTTCAAACCAGCTCAATCCAGTCATTGCTAATGATGGCAGCCTAGTCTCCCAGTGCGGTTATTTATGATACCCTGGGGAGTTGAGTAACTGCCAATTATTATTGCAGAGAGCAGGTAAAGAGTCTTAAAGGAGTTTTATGCCTCTCTCATAAAGGGAAGCATCAGGCAAATGGGGAGGAATGGGCCTCTGTGAACGGGACGCTCAATCTCAATGTGTGCACAGCACAGAAGGCTGCACCCTGTGACGCCCGCCCCTCTTCCCTGGGTTAGGAAGGCGGGTGCCTGCCACCCACTTGACTCTAAAGTGAGGTGGGCAGAATGACTCATTTATCTCATTTGTGCCTGTTTTTATTGAGCGCCTTTCTCCCTCCGCCTGGATCTGTTTGCATCTGGGAAATGTGACACCCTGTCTTCTTAGGCATCCTGGCATCTTCTGTCCTCCTCCCCTGCCTGAACTTAACAGGAATGGATTTCAGTCCCAGGGGTTCTAATGAGTGTTCTGTGCAGCTGATGGATGGCGCTTAGCATGGGGCACCACCGACAAACATTATGGCTGACACCAAGGGAGCAGGGGCACTTGTAACTCTTTTAAAGGCAAGAGTTAAGTGTCAACGACACACTGAAGGTGCTGTGTAGGTGATAAGGGGACATATCGCATCCATGTTGGTCCAGGCAGATAATGGTCCACCCCAGACACCTGAACCAGAAATGTTATTACCAGGGAGCCCATGGAGTTCTATTCACCATCACTGAGGATGGCAGACATTACTGCATCCACCCTGCCTGGAGTTGGCTACACATCAGATAACAGCAGCTCTGAAAGGCTTTGTCCCTTCACATTTAGCTAACGGCCATAAAACTGGGCTGGGGGCATGGGCCACCAATAGATCATTTGCCTGGATCCCGCAAGTGAGGGGCTCCAGCTCAGTAGGTGTAGCTCAGTGGTAGAGCCCCTGCTTAGAGCCCCCCAGTGAGGGGCTGGGGCGTGGCTCAGTGTTAGAGTAGCTGCCTAGAATTCCTCAGTCAGGGGCTGGGAGTGTGGGGCTGAGAGTGTGGCTCAGTGATAGAACATTTGTCTTATATTCAAACACACACACACACACACACACACACACACACACACACACACACACAGAGTCCTATACCTATACCAAAGCTTTTGGTACCAGCTCCAGTAAGTCCTAGAATGAAAACAAAAACAAAAGCATAATCCAGTCACTTGGCAGTTGGCTGTCTAAGATCTTCCGCTTTACCTGTCAAAAGAGTTTTCCACGTCCCAAAGGGTGGGGAGGAGCTAGGCAAGCAAAGAGACCAGAGCCCTCTTTCTCTTGGCAGGTGATCCTGGGCGCTCCCTTTTTGTTTCTGACCCAGGGTCCCTCCAGGCAGGGCTTGGTAATTTATGGCCACAATTAGTATCTGTTGTCACTGCTTAGTGGCTGGCAGAGGGGGACAGGGGGAACTTTCCAAAGCATGCAGTCAAGGGAGCCTCTGGGGCTGTGGGGATGGTGATGAGCCTGGCAGGGCCTGCTGCCCAGGAGGTCTGCACCTGCCTCCCTCTGCCCTCCTCCCTGCTTCCTCCTCTTCTAGCAGGGCTGTAGGTCTGAGCTGGGTGACGCCAGGGCAGCAGGGCCCTCCCAGCTCCAGTCAGCAATCATCGAGGTGTGAGGCTTGGCACAGGAGCATAGACCTTTCTGAGATGAACCCAGCATCCTGTCCCAGCTGAGGAGCAAATCTTTCTGGCATCTCAGCCCTCGGACAGAGACCCGTGCTTTCCTCAGAGATCCCAGGGTCACCAGGCTTCGTGACACATAAACATAATTGCAGCATTCTGGTGGCTGAGGCAGGAGGATTGCCACTCCTGTGACCCATACCAGAGCTACGTAATGAGTTTCAGGTTAGCTTTGGCTGCAGGGTGAGATACTGCCTCAAATAAATTAGTGCATAAATAGACAAACAAAGGCTGAGGAGGTGGCTCAGTTAGCGAAGTGTTGGCTGTTTTCACATGAAGACCCAAGTTTGATCCCTAACAGCATGCTTTTGTTTTTTGTTTTTGTTATTTATTTTATGTATGTGAGTACACTGCTGCTCTCTTCAGACACACCAGAAGAGGGCATCAGATCCCATTATAGATGGCTGTGAGTCACCATGTGGTTGTTGGAAATTGAACTCAGGATCTCTGGAAGAGCAAGCAGTGCTCTTAACTGCTGAGCCATCGGTCCAGCCCTAGCATATTTTTAAAAAAAGCTATGGGTGATGGCACATAACTGTAACCCCAGTACTGGGACTGCAAGACAGGAGGATCCCTGGAGCTCACTGGGGCTGCAGAGGCAGGAGGATCCCTGGAGCTCACTAGCCAGCTGCCTAGACAATCCGTGAGCTCCAGGTTGACAGAGATCCTGTCACACACACACACACACACACACACACACACACACACACACACACACACACGTAAAGAGCAATTGAGGAAGACCCAAAAGTCCACCTACAGCCTCTGCACACATGGACCTGCAACACACATTCTTGTGCACAAAAGACAAACATAAATAAATATTTTAGAGCCACTCACATCACTGGTCTTTGAGATAGTGCTGACTGCTGGCTTAAGTGGAGCTTGCTGGAAAGGGTAGGGTCTTTGGAGGACTCCCACCCTTCTGGGTCATATTCATAAGTACCCCTCCTGATTCACACACTTCTTGTGGGTGGCTTCTCTGAACAACGTCTTGTCTCCTCTGGACATCTCCATATTCTACCTGGTCCCATTCCCTTCCTGACACACCAGACTCTGCTTCAACAGAAGCTCTTTCTCTCTCTATGTGTATGATCAGTCCATCTACCTGTCAATGTATACATCTATTATCCATCTATGCACCCATGCATCCATTTATGTATCTATCCATCATCTGCATCATCCATTATCTATCTATCTATCTATCTATCTATCTATCTATCTATCTATCTATCTATCTATCTATCACCATTATACACACACACACACACACACACACACACACTCATGTATGCATCCATCCATCTATATCTATCTCTCACACGTGTATATCTGTTTGCCCATTTATCCACCCACCCACCCACCCACCCATTATACCCTTACTTTCTGGGAAGCTTAAAAACTACAACTGGGTACTTTTCTCTCCTTCCCACTATAGTACTCAGGGAAGTATATTTGTCATATGGAGTTGGTATTGCTCAGAACCCTGCACACCGGCTGACCCACAAACCTCTCCTTGCTCTAGGGAGCAAGGTGCACCTCAAAATCACCAGGTCAGTCAGTGCCCTTTATGGATGTAGCAGCTGGAAGTGACAAGATCTTGTCTCGGAAGCCCCAGAAATCAATTCCCTTTCAATTTCGAACCAGTACCAGTGGAGCGGAGAGGAGACAATGTCGTATCCCCAGCCAACATGCACAGATGAAAATAATGAACCCCACCATCAGCCAATGGTGTGGGTTGATCCACCGAAACTCGGCTGACTCAAAATGGAGCTGTCGGGGCCCAGGACTTCAATATTTAATGCTGAGACTGGAGGGGTAGAGCAGTGAGCCTAGGTGGGAAAGCACAGCCAGTCACTGGCAATCGGGTAGGTTATTACTAATTCAGCAGCCCTAGGACCCTACAGAGCTGGAAACAAAGGGATGACTTCACAGTATTGCTGATCAGCAAGGGGGCGGTTCCCACTGTTCCCTCCCAGGGTGACAGCTGCAATTCCTAAGGCAGGGGACAGCTGAGGCCCAGATCAGAACCTGAAATGCAGAACGATATTTTGGACTGGCCTGATGGGTTCAGGCTTGTGGTCCTGGATACTCTGAAAGCTGAAGTAGGAGGATCATGCATTGAAGGCCATCCCAGGTTACACAGTGAGTTTGAATGTGGTTTGAACAATTTAGTGAGACCCTGTCTGAAAATCAAAATGTAAACAAAGAAAGAAAGATGGGAATTGTGGCACATGCCTAGAGACACAAGGATTGCTCAAGAGTTCAAGGTGAGTCTGAGCTACACAGTGAGTTTCTAGGAAAGTCAGGGCTACATAGCAAGACCCTGTCTTAAAGACCAAAACCAAAGCACAGGGTGTGACTCAGTGGTAGAGCCCCTGCCTAGAATCCCCCAGTGAGGGGCTGGGGTGTGGCTCAGTGGTAGAGCACCTGCCTAGAATCCCCAAGTGAGGGGCTGGGGTGTGGCTCAGCGGTAGAGCAGCATTGCCATTTACAAGGCCCTAGGTCCCTGAGTAAAAGAAAGAACACTGGGGAATGCAAAGTTACAGGCATTGAGTCAGTCAGTGGCCTTTGCTGCTGCATCTGGACACTGCAACCTGGCATTTCCCATGGACTAGGCAGAGAGAAGGGGCAGGGAAGAGAGGGTAGAGGGGAGGCGGGAGTGAGACACGGAATACCTGCTGGAAGGCCACTGCACATCTCAGGCGTTTATACCAGTGTATGGACAGATAGAGTGGCAGTGGCGGCTGAAGAATGCTCATTCCCCCTGCCCTGATGTCACTGTGTGCAGAAACTAAGAAATCAGCATTGGAGCCCATGCTAACTAGGCTGTAGGTTTTCTTTAGATTCCCCGGTTTTCCCACTTACGTGTTTGCACCGACTGTTCCCCCTGCTCTGTTCTATTTGTGCTCCATTGCCGTTCGATTGCCCTGATAAACTCCTCCACAAGGGTCAGTGTGAGGGGCTAGCTTGTCTTTGGAGGCCTTGGCTTTGGCCACCGGCCAAAGATCCTCATGGTGGGAGGAGGAGCACGCGGGTCCATTTCATGTCGGTGACTGCCCTGCATGCTGAGAGGAGGCAGCCCCGTGGGGAGAGGAAATCAATGCACAGCCTGCACGCCCAGCTTCAATAATGGAATCCTTCTGATGGAAGGCTGGAAACATCCTTTCAGGGGCTGTCTTAGGCACGCTCTCGATGGATCTCATTTTTCTTCTCTAATTTTGTATCTCCGAGTCACACAATTTTTGTATGGACAGTTGTCAGCTTCAAGTGGGCATATATCCATTACTGCCAGAGACTCAAGTCATGAAATAGGTGTGGTGGTGCAGGCATGCCAGTCTAGGGCTCAGCAAGCAGGCTGAGGCAGGAGGATCATCATTTTAAGGTCATCCCAGACTATACAGTGGGATCATGTATTAAAATAAAACAAAGTACGAGCATAGAGTGTGGCTCAGTGGTAGATCCTCTATCTAAAATCTCTCAATGAGTGGCATGGGCATAGCTCAGTGGTAGAGCCCCTGCCTAGAATCCCCCAGTGAGGGGCTGGGGGCGTGGCTCAGTGGTAGAGCCCCTGCCTAGAATCCCCCAGTGAGGGGCTGGGGTGTGGCTCAGTGGTAGAGCCCCTGCCTAGAATCCCCCAGTGAGGGGCTGGGGTGTGGCTCAGTGGTAGAGCCCCTGCCTAGAATCCCCCAGTGAGGGGCTGGGGGCGTGGCTCAGTGGTAGAGCTCCTGCCTAGAGTCCCCCAGTGAGGGGCTAGTTATGGCTTAGTCTGCATTAGAGTGCTTGCCTATGGTATGTTAGGCAGAGGGTTCAATTCCCAGTAGTAGAGGTGGGGGAAATTGGTGGGGAGATACAAGTCGGTTCAGAAACCCCATTGGTACAGAGGTCAGGCATCATCAACCCAGATTCTGAATTAAAACGGGTCCCACACTTTGAATAACATAATATCACCACATTAAGAAATGGAGCAGGGAACTGGGCAATGGTGATATATATACCTTTAATCCAGCACTTGGGAGACAGAGGCAGGAGGATTTCTGTGAGTTTGAGGCCAGCCTGGTCTACAGAGTGAGTTCCAGGACAGCCAGGGCTACACAGAGAAACCTTTTCTCAAAAAGGGGTGGGGGTTGGAGAGATGAATCAGAGGTTAAGAGCACTAGCTGCTCTTCCAGAGGTCCTATGTTCAATTCCCAGCAATCACACGGTAGCTCATAACCCTCTATAATGAGGTCTAGTGCCCTCTTCTGGCTTTCAGGCATACATGCAGTAAGAACATAGTATACATAATAAATAAGTCTTTTTTTTTTTTTTTTT
>LR750482.1:172021-217021 GCA_902729485.2 Mus minutoides
AAAAAAAAAAAAAAAAAAAAAAAAAAAGAAAAAAGAAAAAAAAAAAGAAAAATAAACCCTTTCCTCCCCAAGTGCGTCTTGGTCATGATGTTTGTGCAGGAATAGAAACCCTGACTAAGACAGCAACTCTTACACTTCAGGTAACAGTCTATCATTGAGGTAGTCACAGAAGGAACTCAAACAGGGAAAGAATCTGGAGGCAGTAACAGAAGCAGAAGCTATGGAAGACCACTACAAACTAGCTTGCTCCTCTTCCTCCTCTTTTTTTTTTTTTTTTTTGAGATGGTCTTTCTACGTAGCCATGGACGTCCTGGAACTTGCTATGTAATGTTGGCTAGTGTGCTTAGGGGTTAAGAGCACTGACTGCTCTTCCAGAGGACCTGAGTTCAATTCCCAGCAACTGCATGGTGGCTCACAGCCATCTGTAGTGGGATCCCATGCACTCCTCTGATGTGTGTCTGAAGACAACTACAGTGTGCTCATGTAAATAAATCTTTAAAAAAAATAAAACAAAAAGTAATGTTGGCCAGGCTGGACAAGAACTAGGAGAGTCTCCTGCCTCTGCTTCCCACATGCTGCGATTATAGGTGTACATATCCAATCGGCCTGCTTTTTACTTTCTTATAGCACCTAGGATAATCAGTCTAGGGGTGGTACTACTCACACAATGAGCTCAGCCCTTCCATATTAATCACTAACTTAAAAGTACTTCCTAGGCCAATCTTATAGAGGTTATCTCCTGAACTGTGGCCCCCTCTTCTCTGAGAGTTAGTTTATGTCAGATTGAGAAATAAGTAAGTAAATAAATAAATATAAACATAAATAATCAGGACAGAGCAGTAGTATTCTGGGTCTATTAGCCTAGTCCAAAGACCTTTGGTATTCAAGAGCAACACTTGAACATCTTTCTTTTTTTTTTTTTCGAGACAGGGTTTCTCTGTGCAGCCCTGGCTGTCCTGGAACTCACTCTGTAGACCAGGCTGGCCTCGAACTCAGAAATCCGCCTGCCTCTGCCTCCCGAGTGCTGGGATTAAAGGCGTGCGCCACCACGCCCAGCTTTGAACATCTTTCTTAAACCACATGCATAGTACGTCGGTGCTCCAGCAACTCTGGTAACAGAGATACCGGCATTTTGGGTATCATCTTGTAATTCTTCTGTAGACTGGACCTCACTTTCCCAAGGCATGTTCGTTCAGATGATCTGTCCCAGGCGTTCTGCCTCCCGGAGTCCTGGACTCCTTACAGCTTCACAAATGGGCCATCAATCTGTGCATACCGCGACTCCAGCCCTCGGGGAACTCCTACTGAGCCACAGGACTCTCCTGTCCGGCCCGATCCTGTCTCAGGCTCCCTGGTACAGGTAGGCCTGTCACCTCACCCAGAGCTGCCTCACCATGACTCAGCCTAACCCAGAGATGTTGCCTGACTGTTCTAGAAAAGAGGCGGGGGACAGGGAGGGACGAAAAGGCCGTAGAACCGCTGGATTGGTGGCATGGTGAGTGACGTCATCACGGCGCCCAGCCCTCTGGGGGGTCACAACACGAAGGGATTGGCTGGCCTTCGATGATGTTTTGGGCGCGCTGGCGAGCAGAGCCTAGCTGTTAGAGGATTGGTTGGCGTTGGTGTGGCGTCATCGGAGCGCGCCGGGAACGCCCAGGATGTGTGACTCTGGATTTGTCTGCTGGGGATAAATGGCCGGGGCTGCTGCAGGGGCAATGCTACGCTTTCCGGCCTTGCGAGAAGTCGGGCGCTTCGCAGTGATTGGAGCTGCAGTTTCTACTGCGGTGTCGCCGGGCTGACCACAAAGGGCACCGCTTGTCTGTCTCCGCCTCTGACTACCCGTGAACTCCAGGTACCGGTGTGGTTGCGGGCCGCTGGGGCCCGGGGAGCTGGTGAACTAGGGGCTGGCGGCTCCACGCTGTGATTTCCCGTGGCCTGGCCGTCAAGGAGTTACTGTCTCAGCACAGTGACATCTCAGATCCCCAGATCAACTGCCCTGAGCCATTGTCACGGCAGCCAGGCATAGTGTTTGTTGCAGGCCTGTAGTCTCAGCGCTGGGGAGTTGAGCTATTACATCACAAGCTCCAGGCTAACCTGAGCTAAGTAATGAGACTCTCTCTCATGAAACAGTCTACTGGCAGGGCTTGGTGGCTCATGCCTTTAATCCCTGTCTTTTTAAGGCAAAGACAGGCGGATCTCCGAGTTAAGGGACAGCCAGGACTGCATAATAGCGTTTGTCCTAGCGCCACCCCCCCACCCCCCCACCCCCGCTCCTTGTTTAAAAAAAGGGAGGCGGGGAGAGAAGCAGTCATTGGTCATTTAGTAATACGTCACGTGCTGCTTGCTTTGAGCAAAAACATTTCATAATGTGGATTCTGTTTTGCACGTCGTTAAAAGGTTTCCTCCCCGACCGGAATGATGTCCACCCTAACCATAAATGCAGTAGGAAGGGAAGGGGAAAGGGTGGGAAGTGATTGGCTTAGAGGTGTTAGAGGTGATGTTTGAGGAAGTGACAATGTGAATTAGTCCTTGACAAGTCAAATAGATGTCTTCTGAAGCCCGAGAGTTCTCTTCAAGGAGTAGATAAGAAGTTCCCAGCAGAGAAAGTAATAGAAAGATGTGAAAAGCTCTCTGGGGACTTGAACTGTGGAAAGTGCTAGAGTTTCTAGTCATTTGATAGGTGACAGGACTTGGAGGAGACTTTGCTTCAAGCCTGGTCTCCGGGATGCCAGCCTCTCTGCTTGTCTGCTTGTGGTTAATTAAAGTGCCGCTTGCCTTGATTGGCTCTCGCCTGATGTCATTATGGAGTGAGCACAAAGTATAACTGAAGGCATGAGGGAGTGAGAGGCAAGGGACAGCCTACTCTGGGGACAGTAGTCAACTAATGCCACTTAGCACCTGGCACTGAATCTTGTTGATGTCAACAAGTGTATTCAGGAGATGAGATTGCAGCTTGAGTTCCAAGGAGACTGTAATTTTCAGTGGCAGCTATGGACTCCATACGGGAAGCCTTTCTTTCTCTCACCACATTGGTTTTGTTTTTGCCAGAGCTGGGGATTGAACCCAGAACTTCCCCCTTCCACATGCGAGGCAGAGCATTCTCTTATTAAGCCGAGGCTTGGTATTTATGATGAAACAACCACTTTGCTCTTTGCCGACAATTTATGAGATGGCAGTCTTTCCCATGGCCCTCACAAATAGCCTCTCTGTGCTTTTTGGCTGCAGGTTACAGGTCCTGGGGTCCAACTCAGAACCTCATTCTCTTTACTTCTAATTCCCACAGGGGATACTTAAACACATCTGTGTTTTTGGACAGCATTTATAATGGAGTTTCCTGACTTGGGGAAGCACTGTTCAGAACCGACTTGCAAACAACTAGGTAAGAACTTTCAGGGGCTCTTGCTGGGAAACAGCATTTCATTGACTGCTGGGCAGAGGATACCTGGCTGGTGCAGTCTTTCACTAGTTGGCCTCTGTCCTGGTTTAGCTTCTTTCTCAGCATGAAAACTCTGGTGCAGGAGCACAGTGTCTGCTCAGAATTGCAAGTTAATGACCCCTTAAGACCAGGCTATAGCTGGGCGTGGTGGCGCACGCCTTTAATCCCAGCACTCGGGAGGCAGAGGCAGGCGGATTTCTGAGTTCGAGGCCAGCCTGGTCTACAGAGTGAGTTCCAGGACAGCCAGGGCTATACAGAGAGACCCTGTCTCGAAAAACCAAAAAAAAAAAAAAAAAAAAAAAAAAAAAAGACCAGGCCATAGCCGCCAGGGCTTTGCAGATAACAAAGGCAGCTTGGATGGATGTGATGCCACAAGAGATGGTATCTGTGTTGAAAAGACATGGAGACATTTGTGGGTCCTTCATTGTCTCTTGACCTTGCTGCATCTCTACTTTTGGGACTGGGGTTGCTGCTCAGGTGGTACAGCACTTGTCCAGCATGTCTGAAGCTCTGGAGAGGTGCAGGCAGGAGGAGTAGATACTCAAGGTCCTCCTAGGCTACATATGAGTTCCAGGACAGCCTGCACTAAATAGGACCCTGTCTGTGTTTTTTATTTGTTTGTGTGTTTGTGGTGTTTGTTTGTTTTTTAATTTCATGCCCCAAAATTGTTTTTTCTCACATGTGCCACCTCAGGGATGTGTCTGTCTCTCATAGGAATGAGAAGCCTAATGTATAGAAGTTCCTGCTTTGAATGGTATGGAATTCTCTGGTTCCAGTTCTTCAGAGGATTTACGGTTTTATCCTGATTTTTTTGTTTTTTAGATTTTCTGCCAATAACATGCGACGCCTGTAAACAAGATTTCTGTAAAGACCATTTTTCCTACGTGGGTCATAAGTGTCCCTTTGCGTTCAAGAAGGTAACACGTCATCCTGGGGTCTGGACTGCGTGGCTATAGCTCTTCTGTCCAGCTGTTCTGTGCAGGCCAGAGAATGGTCTGTGATGGCCATGCTTTGAGTTTTGAATGGGTGGGTTTGTTATGTATATATGTCAAGCCAAAGTGTAAACAAACAAAAAAGTAGGTAGAGAGCTAGATGGATGGGTAGGTGGGTATTATTGGGCATTGGGAACATCCTGCAGAAATAGACTGGGGAGGTTGGCAGACTAAGCTAGAGTTCCCAGTTCAGCTTCTCTCTGGCTGAGTACCCTCTGCTGAAGTCTTCTGGCTTCCTGACCCCAGTGCAGGTACTTTTCTCCCTCAGGATAAGTAGTAGTCCCCGCTGTTGGAAGTAGCTTCCCTTCTAGCTGTTCTCTGGGACACAGTGCTTTCACTCATGGTCTGCATTGCTGTTCTGTCACAGTTAGAGGTGACTCATGCCCAACCAGAAGTCTTGGAGGACACCCTGAAACATTCATGCCTTGGTCTAAGATGAGTTGGGAGCCAGCTTCTCAGAGAGCTCCTGACAGTTTAGCAATGTGGTGTACATCACAGCAGTGCAGTGGACAGCTACTTACTGTAATTGTTTGTTTTTTGTTTACTTGTTTTGAGACAGGAGCTTACTGTGGAGCTCTGGCACTATGGAGCTCTGGTGGCTTGAAATTTGCTCTATCAATCAGGATGGGTTCAAACTAACAGAGATCCGATTCTACCTCCTGAGTGCTGGGATTAAAGGCATGTGCCAGCTCCCAGCTAAAATTTTTTCTTTTTTTTTTTTTTTTTGGTTTTTTGGTTTTTTGTTTTTTCGAGACAGGGTTTCTCTGTAAAGCCCTGTCCTGAAACTCACTCTGTAGACCAGACTGGCCTCGAACTCAGAAATCCGCCTGCCTCTGCCTCCCAAGTGCTGGGATTAAAGGCATGTGCCACCACGCCCGGCCTAAAATTTTTTCTTTGGAGCCAAGGTCTCATGTAACCCATGCCTACATCAAACTCACTATGTAAACAAAGCTGGCCTTGAGCTTGTGTTCTGTCTACCAAGGTTGAGAGTAGAGCTCTGCACCATTGCTACAGACTACTAGAGCACACGTCGAAGTAGTTGAGTGCCTACACCTGCCCAGTGGCTTCCTCATTGGACAGCGCAGGACTGCAGGATAGCTGTAAAGCTATCAAGATTTTATTTTCAGAAACCTGGAGTCAAATTCCCGNTCTCCATAGCAGGTACTTCTAAGCCGGGCGTGGTGGTGCACGCCTTTAATCCCAGCACTTGGGAGGCAGAGGCAGGTGGATTTCTGAGTTCGAAGCCAGCCTGGTCTACAGAGTGAGTTCCAGGACAGCCCAGCTACACAGAGAAACCCTGTCTCTGTCTCGAAAAAAAAAAAAAAAAAAAAAAAAAAAAAAAAAAAAAAAAAAAAAAAAAAAAAAAGAAAAGAAAAACAAACAAACAAAACAAACAAACAAAAAAAGCAGGTACTTCTAGGAGATGCCACACTATTCAGCAGACACTGGAAGGTCCCTCAAGTCCAGGGCTTTGCTCTATCCCAGAAGTGACTCACAGATAATGTCAGTGAACTCTGCCCACTTCCCCTGGTGCCATATGGACAGTGGGTGACTTAGTGTCACGTGCCTTAACTGGTCCAGCTGAGCCATTGGGATGGGTTGGGTTGGTGACTCAGGTTCCTGTTTACCAGACTCTGATGACTAGTGGTCACCTGTTTGTGTGTCAGCTGGACCTTTCCTTGTGCCCATGCAGGTAGCATCTGTCCAGAGATCACACAGGGCTGCTTTGTTTCTTGGTGGTCACATTAGGCCACTGTGGTAGCCACCCTCAGACAACAGGCCACGCAAGCCTGTGATCCTGTTTCCTTCTGATGTCAGCCACCCCATGCCCTATGGTATGGACCCCTCCCTCAGCAGTCGTGGCTCAGAGTTTTGATTATACTACTTGGTCGTCTTGGAGCTCCTCATTCCCTCCAGAGCCCCCTGAGTCTCTGGTCGTCTTGGAGCTCCTCATTCCCTCCAGAGCCCCCTGAGGCTGGCACAGCAGTGGGGCAGAGTCTGAGCACTGCTGAGGGCGTCTCCCTCCTTATGAAGCTGCCAAGGATCAGAGTGCCTCCTGGGACCCTTCCTGTCAGTGTGTCCACCTGGGCCCTGAGGGGTCAGGTGGGGCCCCTTCCACAGCCATCTTATGCCCCCCACCCAAATCTCACCAGCTTCCTTTCTCACTTGAGGGTCCTCCAAAGTTGGTGGTGACCCTTTTTGTGTTTAAACCCCACTAGACAACCTTGAGGCATGAGGGAGAGATCAGAGTGTGAGTCTTGGACTTGGTATCATGTATGTTGGTTATTTCAGGATGTGCAGGTGCCTGTGTGTCCACTCTGTAATGCCCCCATCCCCGTGAAGAGAGGTGAGATCCCAGATGTGGTGGTCGGCGAGCACATGGACAGAGATTGCACCTTTCACCCCGGGAGGAACAGAAACAAGGTGAGAGTCGGATTAGGGCTAGCACAGGCCAGTGCACACACAGCTGCTGCTGTCACTGTCGCTGCTGCTTTTCCAGGAAAGGTCAATCTTCTTTTCTTTTCTCTCTCTTTTTCTTTTTCCTTTCCTTTTCTTTTCTTTTCTTTTTTCTTTGTTTTGCATCTCACATAGTCCAGACTGGTTTAGTCTTGCTATTTAGTTTCTGATCCCCCTAACTCCCTCTCCTGAGTACCAGTATGATAGCCATGCACTATGCCTGTTTTATACGGTGTTGGGAATCAAACTGAAGACTCTGTGCTTGTTAGGCAAGCACCCTGCAAACTGAACCACATCTTCAGACCCCAAATTCTATTCTCTAAGCGTGGCGTGCTGACAGTCTGGGAAGCAGAAACCTTCCTGTGTTGTGGATGGTGAATGTGCCTTTGGGAACAGTTCCAAATCTCACAAGGGCCCCAGGTTAGGTCCTTGTTTTCAGGAATCCCAAGGGTCTGAGATGAAAGAGGACAAGGCTTTCTAGACCCTTCTGTTTACTCTCTCAGCTATGACTGGGCCACCTTTTTTGTCTTCTCCCTGAGGTGTGGTGGAGAGGGTCCCTGTCTTTGGTCTCTAAGATAAGGCATGTCCCCTGTGACAACCAGCAATACAGGTGAGGACTGTGGCCACTGTCTGCCTTCACCCTGCCCCACCTGGGGCTGGCAGCCTCTATCCCACCCACTAGGTCTCCTGCTGGCTCTGAAAAAGCTGTGCCTCTGATTCTAAGGAGGGTCTGAGGTCTCTCTGGGGACATGCTCCTGCTTCTCCCAGTCTCCCAGCCTCCCAGCAGCCATTTCTGCCCCGCAGCGTGGACTTGCTCTGAGGCTGTCTTCCAGCTAATGCTGGGTCTTCTCTCACTTGAGCTCCAGGACAAGGGACTTTAGCTTCTATATTCTGGCTACACGCTTCCCCCACTCCCTTTCCTCCGCCTCCTCTTTCCCTTCACCTTCACCTCTCCCTCCCTCCCTCCCTTCTTTTTTTTTTTTTTTTTTTTTTTTTTGAGACCTAGTGCAGCTCACTCCTGATCCTCCTGCCTCAGGGTTTTGAATGCTGGCACCACCGTGCCCAGCTCTGTTTGCTTTCCCAGGCTCCTTTCCTTAGGGAGTCTCTTCCTTGCTGCTGCTGTGTTTATATTTCATGAGGGCAGAACTTTCAGGCTTGCAGATCCCTTCCTTAGCAGCTGTCTGCAGGCTGGAAAGCCCTCACCACCCCACTGCTCTTGCCCTGCCTGGGAGGCTCTTCTCCTGTTTACTCCTGCCAGCCCTCTTCTCTGCCCGGCCTCACCCTGCCCCGCCATTTTCTAGAGTAAGCACACACATGTGTGCAGGGGCAGAGCATGCAGTTTAGTAGATAAAGCTTTCTGCCACACCCAAGCCCTGGGTTACAAATGCAAACACCACCACACCCAGTGCTGGGGATTAGATTTAGGTCCTTTATGCTCTTAACAGCTCTCAGCTCCAGGTAGTTAAAAGCTATCTTGGTGCACCTCTTAAATAATTTGACCTAAGTATGTACAAAGCCCACTGAGCATCTCAGCTTCAAACAGGAGGGCATGAAGTCTTCCATGGAGCCCCACACCAAGCCACATTTAGCAGGATGTCCAATTCTGGAGCCAGGTCCCCACTGCTGTGCCCTTTTTACAGGGTGTAGATCTGCCTGACACTCCAGACTCCTATGTAAAAAACAGTATCCCATTCTCTCTTGGTTCAGCCCAAAATGCCCAGACACATCCCCATCCCCCTCTGCATCCAAACAGCTGTACCTTCCTTCCTCCTCGGGCAGCCTGTTCACACACAGGCTCCTGCTGCAGGCCTCTTGTGCCTCATGGGAAGTCTTTCAGAGGCTGGCCACTGGCTGCTGCCTAAGCCACCCCTTACCTTAGTTCATAGGAGTCAGGGTTCTGGGAATTTATATCACCATCCAGAGCACGAGCCGCTGGTATGTATGACGCCGTAGATATACCAGCGTTCTTGAACTCGTGAATATAACCTCTGCTGTCTCCACAGCTGATCATTTGCCCTCATGGGCTGCTGTGACTCTTGCTTTGCCTCCCTGCCTGCCTGCCCTGTTTTCTTTCTGCCTCATCCTCCAGGAAATATCTTGCTGCCTCCCTCAGGTGCCCAAGCTTTGCTCTCTCCATAGGCAGTTTTTACCCCTCAGCCGGTACAAGCTGCCTAACCAGAACCTTTGTATCCTCTTTCTGAGTGCCCAGGGCTTGTTAGATTTTTATTTCACCTTAAAAAAAAAACAAAGCAAAAAACCCCCAAACTTTTAAAAGCCACATGTGATGCACATCTTTATATTCAGCAGTTGGAAGGCAGGGGCAGAGGGATGATCATTGTAAGTTCAAGGCCAGCATTGTGCATAGTGAGCTCCCAGCCAGCCAAGGCTACATAGTGAGGGCCTGTCTTAAAGAGAGAGAGGAAGAAAAAAAGAGATAAAAATGTTTATGTTGGTTTGTGTTTGTGTGCACGTGTGTGTGTGTGTGTGTGTGTGTGTGTGTGTGTGCGCGTGCGCGTGCACGCGTGTGTATATGTGCGCATGCATGTGCATGTCCGTGCATGAGTGTGTGGAGGCCAGCGGAGGATGTCTGCTGACCTGCTCTGTCCTTCTCTGCCCTGTCCCCTTCTGGCAGTTTCTTGTTGGACTTAGGCTGGCTCCTGCTAGCTCCAGTGACCCTCCTGTCTCTAGCCCTCAAGGCCCAGGATTACGGGCATGTGTGTAAGCATGCCCAGCATTTGCAGGCATGTGTGTAAGCATGCCCAGCATTTGCAGGCATGTGTGTAAGCATGCCTAGCATTTGCAGGCATGTGTGTAAGCATGCCCAGCATTTGCAGGCATGTGTGTAAGCGTGCCCAGCATTTGCAGGCATGTGTGTAAGCGTGCCCAGCATTTGATGTGGGTGCTGGGGATTTGGCTTTTGATCTTTATGCCTCCCCGTGTGCTCGTAACTCACTGAGCCCCCTCCCGACCTTCAGGCTTTGTTGTCCATGCTTTTTGGGGGGCGGGGCAGTGTCAGGGAATTAATGTAGTGCTGAGCCATAAGCATAATCTTTTTACTTAAAAAAAAACCTTTATTATATTATTCATGTGTGTTGGTGGTGAGGTTGAGGAGCGGGGCTCAGCAGAGGCCAGGACTCGCATGTGGAGTCAGTTCTCTTCTACCTCAGCCTCTTTGAGTAGTTAGAATCACAGCCTGGTGCTGCTGGGCCAGCCACCAGGGCCCATCTGGGCTGGTGACATGCTGATCAGAAGTGACTTTGTTCTTGCAGGTTTTCACACATCGCTGCTCCAAAGAGGGATGCAGGAAGAAGGAGATGCTGCAACTGGCTTGTGCTCAGTGCCATGGAAACTTCTGCATTCAACACAGGCATCCTCTAGACCACAATTGCCAGGCTGGGAGCAGCTCAGCCAGCAGAGGGAGGTGAGCACAGGCTCCCGGTGCTGCTGGTGTGCAGTGTGCCACGCAGAAGGGAACTTAGACTCACCGTCAGAGCTGGAGTTCTGTAGTTAGTCCTGCAGCTGCCACATACTGGGGGCTTCAATCGGGGCATTTATTCTTTCATGGGCTAGATCTGCGGAGTTGGTAGCTGACTCCTTCTAAGAGGCCCTCCCTCCCTCTCCCAGTTTCTGTTGTTTTCTGGTTTGCTAAGGGCTGCCTGGCCTCCTGCTCTCTGTTAGCTGAGTGGCCCGAAGTCTTGACTGATGCCGGGATGGCGGGCGCTTAGTTTGATCATCTCAGTGAAGACTTGTCTCTAGATGAGGTCCCTCCCTCCCGAGCGAGGGCTGGGGGTGGGCTGGGGTGGAACATGGTCTGAGTCAAAATAAAATGTAACTTCCTTTTTGTTGTAACGTGTGTATATGCATGAGCATTGTATGCACACAAGTGCTCATGGATGTTGTCCTCAATTTCCACCGTGTTTGACCCAGGCCTCTCATTTACTATAGCATGTGCCAGGCTAGGTGACTGGAGAGCTCTCGCCTCTTCCGTCATCTCCCTGCAGGAGCCCTGGGATTGCAGACACACACTAGCCTAGCACCTGACTTACACGGTGCCGGGAGTTCAGATGAGTCCTCAGGCTTGGCTTGTGCAGGTGTCCACTGAGCTGTCTACCAGCCCCTTACGTCACCCTTTATTTTTTAATCTTCCATTGGGGGCAAGAGTATACACATGCGCTGTGGCATGCATATGGAGGTCAGAGGACAGCTAAGATACTTTTAATTCCATGTAGTCTTCTCAGACTGTATGTGATCCGGGCTGGAGCCCAACTATCTAAGTGCATAGACATGAGTGGGTGGGCTCTCTTGATGTGGGTAAGAGAGTCAAATAAACCATAAATCTGACTTTCTCTATAGGACTTCCACATCCAGAGCTGCTGAGCAGAAGCCATCGGGAGTCAGTTGGCTGGCCCAGCGACTCAGGTACTAGTCCTAATGGCATGTGAGACTCAGGCTGTGCTTCCATAAGAAAGGCCAGAACTGGCCACAGTAGCTATTTTTAGAATGTCCTGTTTCCTCTAAGGCTGTTTATGACAGACCTCTTCTAGGTAGTTCTGACATGTGTGGTCACCTATGGATTCTGTCTCTTCCAGGCGCACAGTGAAATGACAGCGAGTCTCCTGTCAGTACCACACACCAGCTCCTTCCTGCTGGGTTCTGATCCTGGTGACGTGGCCTCCAGCACTTTCCTTCTTCTCCTGCATCTGAGTCTCCCATTGACTGCTCAAGTTAGGGTGAATTGATGGCTCAGTGGGGAAAGCGCTTGCCCCACAAGCATGAGGACCTGAGTTCATCCTCAGAACTGGATGTGATTGGTGCACACTTGTAATATCAGCACTTGGGAGGTGGAGAGAGGAAAATCTCCAGGGCTCTCTGACCAGCATCCTAGCCATACTGGAGAGTTCCAGGCCAGAAAGACGCTGCCTCAGAAACCAAGGTGGACACTTCCTGTGGAGGGACATCAGAAATTCACCTCTGGCCTCACACACACAGACACACACACACACACACACACACACACACACACACACACACACACACACACGGCTGTTCAGCAACTTCTTGAGGTAGGTTAGGTTACCATAGCAAACAGCTGCAGGGTTCAGGGGCTGAGGACTTGTGTGTAACTCTCCTCAGTGGTGGCTTTGGCCTGTGCTAAACCGCTCCAGGACTTGGTATTCTGGAAAATTCTGTCCTATGACAGAAAAGAGCCATCATCTGCTCTATATTCTCCCCTCTATGGCTTTTGTAATAAGGTGCCTTTAGGCACAGTCTACTCATGGTCCCCAAGAACAAGAGTGGACGGGGTGCCCTTTGCTGACGTCTGTGGAGGAGGGTGTGCACTTGGCCCGCAGTGATGTCTCCAAGGTTGACTTAAGCAACCAGCCTCACCATGCCAGGACTCCACGTGCCTGGCCTCAGGCTGTTTTGTGATTGAGGCAGTGTCTCAGTGTGGAGCTCTGGCTGTCATGGAGCTCACCCCGTAGACCACGCTGACCTTGAACTCAAAGTGATCCCCCTGACTCTGTCTCCCAAGTGTGGATTCACTTTTAACTCCCAAGAAGAGCACACAAGAAATGAGAGCCATTTCAGAAGTGTCTGGTTTTGCAATAGAAGCTTCTCCTCGTGTCGAATTCCCATGGCCGTGGGCTGAGGTGTCCTTGGGTCCTTTGTGGAGCAGAAACCCAGACAGAAGAGTGGTGGTGCTGGGCCTCGGGGTGCAGCCATCATCACTCCCATGCCACCTGTGTGGCCTGACCAAGTCTACCCCCAAATGGCCATGACAGTGTAGGGGAAGATGCATGGGGTACTCTGATGGCCTCTGTATAAGGGTTTATCCTCACTTTCCGGGAGCTTGGGTATTAGAGATGACATGGGACCAACCACCCAGCTGGTTTTGACTTTCGCCCTTAGTTCTGACAGCCTTTGGGACAGTTAACTGCATGAATTCTGTAAGTAGCATTGTGCAGGTTTTGTGGCCTCTAGCTGTCATGGGAGGCAGGGGTGGGTTCTACTCTGTTCTCTAAGCCTTGACTCTGTCCTAAGCCAGGGCCTCTCGTCACATCAGTCCAGCTCTAGACTCATCGGTGCACTCATCCTGGCCCCAATGCCTGGTTAGATGGGGGGAGGGGGAGTTGGGGGGGATTGCTTTTAGAACAAGGTCTAGGTAGTGGTGCTATGTGGGGACACTGAGACAAACCAATCTTTTGTACTTCCACTTCCCAGGGTGACAGCACTTTTTCATGTTTGTAGACACTTGAGGTGTAGCCAGCATAACAAAGCTTTTGATTCAACTTAAGTTTTAAAACAGCTGGGTTCAACAATTAGGCGGTGTTTAAAAAGGGACTTGGATGTATGCATCTCCCTCCTAACCATGGTATGCAATGGTGTTTCCACTGAGATGACTCTAAATTGGGAATTAAAAGCACACTGGGCCCACGAAAGGAGTTATAGAGACAAAGTTTAGAGCTAAGATGAAAGGATGGACCATACAGAGACTAACTCACCGGGGATCCATCCCATAATCAGTCACTAAACTCAGACACTATTGCATAGGACAGCAAGTGTTTACTGAAGGGACCCTGATATAGCTGACTCCCACAGAGGTGGATGCTCACAGTCATCCATAAGAGGGAGCACGGGGCCCACATTGGAGAAGCTAGAGATAGAATACCAGGAGCTGAAGGGGTCTGCAACCCTAGAAGAGGAACAACAATATGAGCTAACCAGAACCCCCAGAACTCATGTCTCTAGCATCATATGTAACAGAAGATGGCCTGGTCAGTCATCATTTGGAGGAGAGGCCCCTTGGAACTGCAATCTTTATTTGCCCCAATACAGGGGCCAAGAAGTGGGAGTGGGTGGGCAGGGGAACAGGGAAGGGGGAGTGGGGAGGGGACTTTCGGAATAGCATTTGAAATGTAAATTAAGATATCTAATAAAAAAATTTTTTTAAAAAGCACACTGGGTGGGCTGGGGAATGGTCCAGTGATTAGGAGCCTCAACCTCTGTAGAGGATCAGAGTTTGGTTCCCAGCACCGCCCATATTAGATGACTCACGTGTTAACCTCCGCTCCAGGGGCAAATGATGCCTCTCAACTCTGGGCCTTGCACTCACATGCACATGTTCTTAAACATGAATTCAGAAGTACAATGGGAAAGGTTAGAGTCTAGTGTCGTGGGTTAACCCTCACCTAGAGCCCACCAGTGAGGAGCTGGGGCCACAATTCAATAGGAGAGCACTTGCCTAGAACCCCTCAGGTTGGGGGAATGGTCTCAGATTCTCTCCCTATTGGAAAGAAAAACACCAGACTTTAAAGACAATATCAAATGCAGGGCATAGTGTGTTGAAATATTTTATAGATAATGGTTAATAAAGATGATTTATTTCACTTGTTTATTTTCTTTTTTATTTTAGACAGTCTCTTTTAAATAACCCTCACTATCCTGGATCTCACTATGTAGACCAGGCTGGCCTTGAACTCAAATTTTCCTGCCTATACCTGGGATCAAAGCTGTGCACCACCACTCCCAGCTTGTTTCATTTGTGTGTGTGTTTTGTTTGTGCATGTGTACCTGGTGCATGCTTGGTGCTTACAGAGGCTAGCTTTTCTGCTTAGAAAATATGGATAATTCTTTTCATGGTCTGCATTGTGTGTGTAGTGCAGGTGTGTTTGCATGTTTGCACATGTAGGGGCACAGGTGTACACGTAAGTGAGGAGGCCTGAGAATAACCTTCAGTGTCTTCCTTGGCTGCCTTCCCCTTGTAAGCTAAGGCAGAGACTTGCCCAAACCCAGGGCCTGCGGCTGCAGCTAACTCCAAGAGTCCCTGTCTCTGCCTCCCACGTGCCGATTACTGGAAAACTGCTGTACTTCCTGACATTTATGAGATTGGGGATTTGAACTCTGGTCCTCACAGTTGTGTGGTGATCACTTTGCCCTCCATGTGCTTTTTAAAGAAAGGACTTAGCAGTTCCCCTCTCCAGTAAGATTCTCTGTCCTCAGCTGCTGGGGCACTGCAGTGGAGGCTTTTGGGGAACACTTAAGTGGAGGGGATACCCCTTCCATCTCTGTTCCTTTTTTCTATAATAGAAACCATAGGTAAGACTTGCAGTTAAGCCATGTCTTGGTGTCTTGGTCCCTGCCCAGCCACTGAGTAGGTTGTAAAGTCCCATTGCTATACCTGTCCCAGATATAGAAGCATACAGCATCCTGGTATATGAACAGTGCTGGGATCAACAGGTCCATTAACACCCTGTGTGTCATTTAATATGCTCCAACGTGGCCATGGGAGGCCCAGATGGGGAGTGGGACTGAGGCTGGAAAGAAAGGAGCCTCTTACATAGGAGTCTAGTTGGAGACTCACCAGCTGAGAAGCAAGGGTTCCAATAGTTAATAACTGCTTAAGGCCTGTCTTTCCTCTGCTTGCTGCTCTTAAAGAGGACCAGAGTTCAGGTCCCAGCACCCATGCCTGGGAGCTAACAATCCGTTATTCTAGCTCAAGGGAATATGATGATGCTCCCTTCTGGTCTCCATTGGTATGTGCACATATGTGCACACATATATACCTAAATTAAAAAATCTTTTTAAAAAGATTATATTCCCAGGCTGGAGAGATGGCTCAGTGGCTAAGAGCACTGACTGCCCTACCATAGGACCTGAGTTCTATACCCAGCAACCACATGGTGGCTCACAACCATCTGTAATGGGATCTGGCACCCTTTCCTGGTGTGTCTGAAGACAGCGACAGTATACTCATATACATAAAATAAATAATTCTTTAAAAAAATTATATTCGGGGCTGGTGAGATGGCTCAGCGGGTAAGAGCAACCGACTGCTCTTCCGAAGGTGATAAGTTCAAATCCCAGCATCCACATGGTGGCTCACAACCATCCGTAACGAGATCTGGCGCCCTCTTCTGGAGTGTCTGAAGACAGCTACAGTGTACTTACATATAATAAATAAAATAAATCTTTAAAAAAAAAAAAAAAAAAAAAATTATATTCCCATTCACCTCTAGAGCCACCCTATGACATTACTTATAGAAAAGAGAAGCAGAAATAGAGGAAGGGGTGTCCCCTAAAATACAATTAAGTAACAAAATTCCAAAAGCTGCTAAAATCCTACATATTGTCATCAAGTTAAGACACTTAACCACAGAACTTTAAGAAGCCCACAGCCATGGGCTGGAGAGTTGGCTCAGGTTAAGAGGACCTAGGTTCAATTCCCAGTACCCACATGGTGGTAGCTCACTACTGCCTTTAACTCCAGTCCCAGAGGACATGATGCCCTCTTCTTACCTCTGCAGGCACCAGGCACACACATGGTGAACCTACATTCATGCAAACCAAACACACACATTAAAGATAAATACAAATCTTCTAAACATTAAGAAGCCCACGCTCGCACTCTTGTGCAGTTCCTTACTCGCTTTGGTGACTTCCCTTTTTGTTTTTGTTCATTTGTTTGTTCTTCTAAGACAGGGTTTCTCTATGTAGCCCTGGCTGTCCTGGAACTCACTCTGTAGACCAGGCTGGCCTCCAACTCAGAAATCCGCCTGCCTCTGCCTCCCAAGTGCTGGGATTAAAGGCGTGCGCCACCAATGCCCAGCTTCCTTTTTTGGTTTTCTGGTGGTTGTTTTGGTACAGTGTCTCATTACCAATAGCTGGCATAGAGCTCTATATAGACAGGGTGGCCTCTGAGCTCACAGAGATCTGCCTGCCTCCTACTACTAAGGGTGTGAGACACCACACCCAGTTCCTTTCTTTGAAATCATGTCCCAAGTATCCATGGTTGGCCTCAAGGGTGGTCTTGAACTTCTGGTCCCCTGTCTTCACTTTCCGGATACTGGGGTTGCAGACACTCTTTACTATGCTCAGTTTATGAAGTGCTGGTGATGGAACCCATGGTTTCACCCAGGCTAGGCAAGTGAGCTTCAGCCCCCAGCCCACTTTCTACTTTTTTTTTTTTTTAAGATTTATTTTATTTATTATATGTAAGTACACTGTAGTTGTCTTCAGGCATTCCAGAAGAGGGCGCCAGATCTCATTACGGATGGTTGTGAGCCACCATGTGGATGCTGGGATTTGAACTTATCACCTTCGGAAGAGCAGTCGGGTGCTCTTACCCCGCTGAGCCATCTCACCAGCCCCCACTTTCTACTTTTGATAAACTCTTTTCTCATCGGCTCATCCTGAGATACCTTTCTGAGCTGAAGCCCAAGATCTGGTTTTACCTGAATCAAGGTCCCTAAAAGATTTTAAGAAATTTGGGGCTGGAAAGATGGATCGGAGCACTGGCTCTTCTAGAGGTTCCAGGTTTGAATCCCAGCACCCACATGGTGGCTAGCAACCATCTGAAATTCCAGTTCTGGAGAAACTGATGCCCTCCTCTGGTCTCTACAAGCACTGCATGCCTAGATGCCAAGGTACACAGCATGCAGAAAACACTCATATACCTAAAATTAAATATATATAAATGGTGGTGCATGCCTTTAATCTCAGCGTTTGGGAAGTGGAGGCAGGTGGATCTTTGTGAGTTCAAGGCCAGCCTGATCTATAAATCAAGTTCCAGGACAGCCAGGGCTACATGGAGAAGCTCTGTTCTGAAAAGGCACGCACTTGGGCCTGAGTGAGTGGGGCTGGAGCCAGAGTTGGCTCAGCGGTTAAGAGCACTGACTGCTCTTCCAGAGGTCCTGAGATGGCTCACAACCATCTGTAATGGGATCTGCTGCCCTCTCCTGGTATGTCTGAAGACAGCTACAGTGTACTTACATATGTAAACAATAAATCTTAAAAAAAAAAAAAAAAAGAAAAGAAAAGAAAGAAAAAGAAAGAGAGAGCATGCACTCAATTTTTTTTTTAATGGAAATAAAAAAAGACTTAAAGAAATTCCTTGGGCTGCTACAAATTAACAGAATGGACCCCTATCCCTGTTGCTGCTGACAGGACTGCACAGACACTGTATCAGTGGGCACAGCCAAGTAATTCATCAGACTGTTCAAATGTGTCACTGTCCACCTTCCAGTCAATTATAGCCCTGCACCCCCAGAGTGTAAATTCAGCCTGTATTTGTGTGTGTGTGTGTGTGTGTGTGTGTGTGTGTGTATCTGCATGTTTCACCAGTATATATGTCTGTGCACCTGTATGTACTTGCTGCCTTTGAAGGTCAGAAGAGGGTGTCATATCTCCTAGAAATGGCAGTGCACATGAGCCACCATGTATGTGCTCAGAACTGAACCCAGGTCCCTGGAAGAGCAGCAAGTGCTCTTAACCTTGGATCTCTCCAGCCCTGGAAGCTGCTTTGGGGGCGGGTGGTTTTGTTTTGTTTTTAGTTGTTGTTATTCATTTTTGGTTTGGTTTGTTGTTTGTTTTCTTAAGACAGGGTTTCTCTGCTTAGCCCTGGCTGTCCTAGAGCTCACTCTGTAGACCAGGCTGACCTTGAACTCACAGAGATCTGTCTGCTGAGTGCTAGGATGGATTAAAGGCATGTGCCACCTCCACCCCAACCTCCCGAGTGCTGGAGTTCTGGGATTCCAGGCAAGAGTCACCGCACCTGTCAAGCCTGTTCACCTCGCTTTTGTGGAGACAGCTTGGGATCTATGCTTGACATAGGCTGTCGCATTAACTAAAGGTGTCATTCTGTCTCTAGTGGGACAGATGTGTCGGCAATTGCTTTGGCATCTTAAACTCAGAGATGCGGCTTTGGGAAGGGGTATCCTCCATGTCTTGGCTGCCGTCTCTCTTCCGAACTGACTTTCACTGTCAGATCTAGTGCGTCCTTGGGTGAGGCTCACAGCCTGGCTCTCTTTCAGAGAGAGACTAGGAACAGCAGGCTTGCCATTGGAGCATGAGCTGCAGTTTCTGTCCTTTTCACAAGATGTCACCAAAAAGCCTTCATTGGAACAAGGTTGACAGGGCCAAAGCCCTGTGAGGCCCTGAAGCTGGGTAGTGTCTTGAAGACTGGGTCTGAGCAGCCGCCCCTCACCTCACTTCCATAGCTACAGACTAACAAGGGTCTCTTCTGTTCCTCAGCTCCAAAAGGAGGTTGGGAAGTGGCTCTGTAGGTGAACTAGACTTCCTTTCTCAAATACAAGCTTGAAAGTGGGGGATTGTGATGTCCTCTCTGGCTTACTACTATTTTTTAAAAATTAACTAATTATTTATTTTATTTATTTATTTATTTATTTATTTATTTAATGTACATGGGTACACTGTAGTTGAACAGATGGTTGTGAGCCTTCATGTGGTTGTTGGGAATTGAATTTTTAGGACCTCTGCTCACTCCAGTCGGCCCCACTTGCTCCCCTCAACTTTGCTCTGGTCAACTCTGCTTGCTCAGTCCCTGCTTGCTCTGGCCCACAAATTTATTTATTATTACACTGTAGCCGACTTCAGACGCACCAGAAGAGGGCATCAGATCTCATTACAGGTGGTTGTGAGTCACCAGGTGGTTGCTAGGATTTGAACTCAGGACCTTCAAAAGAGCAGTCAGTGCTTTTACCTGTTGAGCCATCTCACCAGCCCGCTTTTTTTTTTAATGTATGTGAGTATATGTGCATATATGTATGTTTGTATGAGTCTGTGTGTATGGTGTACATATGTGTATGTATGTACACATGTGTGTATGCATGTGTGTGTGTGTGGTGTGTATATGTGTGCATGTGCATATAGGTTAGAAGTTGATATAAGGCATCTTCTTTGATCACTCTCCACTTTACTCACTGAGGCAGGCTCTCTCAATTGAACCCAGAGTTCACCGATTCAACTAGTCTGGCTAGCCAGGTTTTCCTGGACTCCTCTGTCTCTGCCTTCTGAGCACTGGGATTACAGGCAGCTGCCTTGCCCACCAACTTATTCACTTGGATCCTGGGGATCTGAACTCCTGTTCCCACACTTGTGCAGCAAACACTTTATGCACTGAGCCACTCCCTGGCCCACATGTCCAAGGTCTTCAGAGGAGTGTGAGGGGAAGCTGGCCTGGCTGCTCCAAGATAATGAGTGACTTGTTTTATTTCCATGGCTGGGTGATTGAGAGCATATACTGCTCTTCCAAGGGACCCAAGTTTGACTCCCAGTACCCACGTCAGGAGGTTAACAGTGAGCTTCAGGGAACCTGACCCCTCAGGTCTCTGTGGGCACCTATAGTGCACATAACCACACATAGATACCCACTGTCTTAGTTACAGTTTTACTGCTGTGAAGAGACACCATGGCCAAGGCAACTCTTACACAAGCAAACATTTAATTGGGGCTGGCTTACAGGTTCAGAGGTTTAATCTGTAATCATCATGGTGGAAGGTATGACATTGTGTAGGCAGACATGGTGCTGGAGGAGGAGCTGAGAGTTCTACATCTTGATCCAAAGGCAGCCAGAAAGAGACTATCATCCTCACTGGGTGGAGGCTGAGCACTAGGAGACTTCAAAGCCTGCCTACACAGTGACACACTTCCTTCAACAAGGCCACACCTGTTATAACAAGACCACATCTCCTAATAGTGCCACTTCCCATAGGCCACCACACCCATATGCATACAGAGTTTAAAATCCCTCACAGAGCCGGGCGTGGTGGTCTTTAATCCCAGCACTCGGGAGGCAGAGGCAGGCGGATTTCTGAGTTCCAGGCCAGTCTGGTCTACAGAGTGAGTTCCAGGACAGCCAGGGCTATACAGAGAAACCCTGTCTCGAAAAACAAAACAAAACAAAAATCCCTCACACATGTACCCCATTTATGTCTTTGGTTTGGTTTGGTTTGGTTTGGTTGGTTGGTTTCTGAGAAAGAGCTTATCTGTGTACCCTTGGCTATCCTGGAACTCACAGAGATCTACCTACCTGTGGCTCCCAAGTGCTACCACTGCCGGGCCGTTTTGGGGGTTTTTAAGTTAATTTCAGATGTAGTCAAGTTGATGACCAAGTATATCCATCACACAATCCCTTCAAGTTGTCCTCTGACCTCCACACAGGCATCTGTGTGGCATGTGTACACGTACGTGCACACATACTAAATAAATAATTAAAAAATAATTTGTAATCATACACTGAGGGACTGGAGTGCATGGCTGGTTAAATGTTCAGAGAAGCTTTTCGCTGTCTTCTGGCATTCTCACACACATATTGCATATATGCATACAGACAACTGTGAAGGCCTAGGTAACTGTTACCTGACTAGCCTGCCACTATAAGGAAGTGTTCTCATATGTTTCTGCTGTTACTAGGAAACTTTCTAATGCCAAGATTGATTACATATGCTGTTATGTTCTGTGCCCTTGGAAACCAATCACGATAGAAGTCAGTAGAACTGCTTTGTATAGTTACCCACAATAAGCTTGGACAGGAACCAACCACCCAATAGCACTTCCTGCACCTATATTTGGGATTTTATAGTAGTTTATAAACTGCCCCTGGGATGGACCCCAGTCTAAGAGAGACACCTGCACCAATGTAAGAAACTACTTGGAATAAAACTTCCATTTTGAGTAGTGGTCCAGTAATGTTTAAGTTCCAAAGACTTCCTTGGGAACCAACATCCTACTTGGCAGAAAGAGACGTGTGTGAGTAACTGACATCCTGGTTGGCAAGTTAGGACATAAATATTAGACAAGGCAAGTCCCCTGTCATAGTTGAATACCCTAACCAATGGGAGCAGGCGAAGTGTACAACAAAGACATGTTGCTAATGAAATCCCCTATCCCTAAATCCTGATTGGTGGAATAACTTGGCACAGATGTTTCTGGATGTTGGGCTTAAAAAGCCCTATAGGATCTTAAGTTGGGGTCACGGTTCAGTTCCCGAATCTGGACCATGGCCTTGGATGACCAGTCCTGGGGTGTGTGCTCAATAAACTATCCCTGTCAAACTGAGATCAGTGTTCATGTGGTTTGTGAGGTGATTCTGGGACCCCAACAACAACAAACAAACAAACAAATAATTAGAGGGAACAAAGAAAGGAAAGAAAAGCCCGTTTTATTCCGTTTGAGTTTGGGCCAGAGAGTCTTAGCAAGTGGCTAGGAGGATGTAGTCTGTCTGAATCAGCAGTGCGGTGGCATATGGTCGGCATGGCAGCTAAGGCCACTGCTGAAACACATTTCCTCAGCTTTATCTAGTTACGCTGCAAGCCTGGAAGACGGCCATTAGTGATTTTTATTTTTAGAGTTTTCAGAAGAATAATGAAATCAGTTTAAACATACATTTTCTGGACTGGCAGGATGGGTCCTTGGGTAAAAAAAGGTACTTCCCCAAGAAGCCTGATGAGTTTGAGCCCCAGGCCCCACATGGTGGAAGGAGAGAATTAAAGCGTGCAGGCTGACCTCTGACCTCCACACTCATGCTGTGACACTGGCCCAATCACACATGAAGAAGTAAGTGTAAAGACTTAAACTAAATAAACAAAAATGAAAAAAAATTTTTGAGACAGGGTCTCACTATGTAGCCCTGGCTGTCCTTGAACTCACACTTTAGAACAGGCTGGCCTCAAACTCACAGAGATTCTCCTGATCAGATTGACGAGTGCTGGGATTAAAGATGTGTGCCACCACACCTAGCTCAAAAATAGAAATTTTAAAAGTAAAAAAAAAAAATAGCGTGGTCATGGTAAATGGGTTGGCTTTTGTGCTTTTGAGATAGGGACTCACTATGTGATCCAGTCTGATCTAGACTTCTCCATGCTCCTGCCTCAGCCTCCTCAGTGTGGAATGATGGGTCTGAATCACTACGCCCAGATAGATAAACTATGGTAATAGTAAATAATGGTGAGAGGGGAGAAAGGGAGGGACAGAGCACAAACAGACAGAGAGAAGGGTGGGTGGTATTGAGTCAACATGGAGCTCAGGGAATATGCCCTCAGAGGAAGGGAAATGAGAGTTAGTCTCAGACATCCAGATGATAGTATTTGGGGCTGAGGACATTGCTCAGTGGGTGCAGTGTCTGCTGTATAAGCATTGGGACCTGGTTAGATCTCCAGACTCCATTTGGGGGCACACATCTAACCCTACGGCTGGGAAGCAGAGGCAGAAGGAATCTTGAACTTGATGGTCAGCCTAACTGAGTCAGTAAGCTTCAGGTTTAGGGACAAACTATGTCTCTAAGAATAAGTACAAGCTAGTCATGGTGGCACTTGTCTTTAATCTCGGCACTCAGGAGGCAGAGGCAGGATCAGGTGGGTCTCTGTGAATTTGAGGCCTGCCTTGTCTGCATAGCAAGTTCCGGGCTAACCAGAGCTACACAGTGAGATCTAAAAAAAGAGACTAATGTAGGAGTGACAGGTAAACTAACATGGACCTCTGGCCTCCGCACATGCAAGTAACATGGACCTCTGGCCTCTGCACAGGCAAGCACATATAAGCATATGCATCACTGCTCATGTATGTGCAGATGCAAACACTCACTCACACAAAGGAACACAGAGATCAATGGAGACAGAGGAAATGGAGTTTCCTTGAGATCATAAATGTCAGTTCCATCCCCAAACAATTAGAGAAGGTGGTAATTTGGTAGGACAGAAAACAACCCAGCCATCTATAGTTTTTACTCTTATGAACAGCAGCCAGGAGATAGAATGGGAGAGAAAATACCATTCATACAAGCAGTAAAGAAGAACACTTGCCAGGCAGTTGTGCCCATGCCTTTAATCCCAGCACTTGGGAGGCAGAGGCAGGCAGATATCCGAGTTTGAGGCCAGCCTGGTCTACAGAGTGAATCTAGGACAGCCAGGGATACACAGAGAAACCCTGTCTCCAAAAACCAAAAAAAAAAAAAAAAAAAGAAAGAAAGAAAAGGAAGAAGGAGGAAGAGGAGGGAGGGGGAGGGGAGGAGGAGGAGAAGACGACAATGACTTAATGATAAACCTATTAAGGCCCAGAGAAGACCTCTGTGGCATGGAACACATATATCATCTACCCCAGAGACTAAGTTAAAAAACCAGGATGTGGCAGCCTACACCTATCCCGACAGCACTGGGAAGGCTGAGGCAGGAAAATTATGAGTTGAGGCTAGCCTGGGATATTTGGTGTCTGGAGTAGAAAAGAAGCAGATGCAGATCGATGGAAAGTCTATTTGGATGATCCGACATCCTGACAGTGTCCATTGCTTTCTCTAAATTAGTTTACAAAGGGAAGCTGATCCTGGTTAGAAATATCAGCAGCAAGCTTGCTTCCGGATGCAAAGAAGTCAGTGCTTAAATTCAGATTAAAAGGAAGCGAGGGCCAGGAGCTGCCTCAGTTGGTAAAGTCCTTGCTGAATGGAGATGGGGACCAGATTTTGCATTCCCAGTATCCAGGTTTTGTTTGTTTGTTTGTTTGTTTGTTTTTGTTTTGTTTTTCGAGACAGGGTTTCCAGAGCTTCACAGTGAGATCTAAAAAAAAAGAGACTAATGTAGGAGTGACAGGTAAACTAACATGGACCTCTGGCCTCCGCACAGGCAAGCACATATAAGCATATGCATCACTGCAGATGCAAACACTCACTCACACAAAGGAACACAGAGATCAATGGAGACAGAGGAAATGGAGTTTCCTTGAGATCATAAATGTCCCCAAACAATTAGAGAAGGTGGTAATTTGGTAGGACAGAAAACAACCCAGCCCTGGCTGTCCTGGAACTCACTTTGTAGACCAGGCTGGCCTCGAACTCAGAAATCCACCTGCCTCTGCCTCCCGAGTGCTGGGATTAAAGGTGTGCGCCACCACGCCCGGCTTTTTGTTTATTTCTTAATGTGAGTTCTTGTGACAGAACTCAGCAAGCACTTCACCTACTGAGCTGTATCACTAGTCCCCTCTCCCCTTTCTTCTTTCTTTCCTTCTCTTTCTCCTCTTTCTTTCTTTCTTTCTTTCTTTCTTTCTTTCTTTCTTTCTTTCCTTCCCCTTCCTTCCTTCCTTCCTTCCTTCCTTCCTTCCTTCCTTCCTTCTTTCTCCTTTTAAAATTTTCTGAGGCATGATATATCCCTACACTTCCAGGCCTAGGTGTAAAAACTACTACTACAATGACTTTTATTATTATTATTAGATTTTATTTATTTTATGTATATGAGCACACTGTAGCTGTCTTCAGACACACCAGAAGAGAGCATCAGACTCCATTACAGATGGTTGTGAGCTACCATGTGGTTGTTGAGATTTGAACTCAGGACCTCTGGAAGAGCAGTCAGTGCTCTTAACCACTGAGCCATCTCTCCAGTCCTATTTTATTATTATTTGTGGTGGCTAGAAGGGAATCCAGGGAATTGGCAAGGACTTCAGCTCCGATTACATCACACCCACCCTATCTGTAATTTTGAAGCAGGGTCTGACTAAGCCTTGGCTAACCTGGAACACACTATGTAGACCAGGCTGGCCTCACACTTGTAGAGATCCACTTGCCCCGATGCTGGAATTAAAGGCTGTTGTGGGGTACTCAGAAGAGACGACTGCTCAGACATAGTTTAAGCCAATAGAAAATCTTTATTAGCTGGCCAGCAACTACACTGGGTGATGGGATCCTACTGTAGCACCGAGGCTTTCCGTGTGAGTTTTTAAGCACTAAAACCATGTTCTGAGTTGACATACAGTTAAAAAGAACAGTTACCCAGAAGTGGAACTAGAGAAGTTGGAAAGCAAGGTTAGTGTATGTTGAGACTTTCCCAGAACTATATGGACTGTGATGGACTAGGCCCTTGTTTTAGTTTTGGTAGGTTTATGTGCTAAGTTTTACAGCCTCAATGGTACTTCCAACGTGGAGTCAGTGTGCTAAGGTCTGGTGGCCTACTAAGGTCTATGGCCCTGTTACAAGGCCAGTGACAGCTATGCCAGACCCTTTATATTACTTCTTCACTACTTTGTGTGTGTGTGTGTGTGTGTGTGTGTATACACATACATACATTATGAAATGTACATATTTACTTATTTAGTGTGTGTGTGTTTGGAGGTCAGAAGACAGCTGGTGGGAATTGGTTTTCCTTCCGATTTATGGATCCTCCTCCCTCCATCTCTTTGGTGCTAGGATTTTAGGCTACAACAGGGTCTGGTGTCCATTTAGTCTGGCTTTGAACTCCGTACACAGCAGAGAATAGCCTTGAACTCCTAATCTTTCTGCCTCAGCTTCCCTAGGGCTGGGACGAAAGGCGTGCACCTCCAAGCCCGGCACCCCTCCGATATTCTAACTTTACCTGCTGGAATTCTCTGAGAGGTGTTCCATCTGCCCAGCCCAGCATCAGCGGCCAGGATTCGGCCGCACGTGCCCACGCCACCAGGTGTTGCCCTGGCAACTGACTGCGCTCTCAGCTCAGAGAGATGACGCCAATATCCTGCGCCAGGGCTGCGCCCTCCCATGCGGCGGCCATTGGCTGGCTGGAAGACGGACGCCTGCCCAGTCCAATGGATAGCGCTGGTCTCCTGAGGGCGGGACGGCGCGGAACCTGTCGAGTTGGTGGTGGAGGCGCGTGGCAGAGGGTTGCCAGAGTGGGAGCTGCAGGTGCGTGGTCAGCGCGTGCTGGGTATGGTGGGGTGACGGGGGGGTTGTCGCATCCGCCCGGGGAGACGCGGTCCTGGGCCCGGCTGTGCGTGTCTGCTCAGCTCTCCACGTGGATCTCCAGAGATCTATTCAACCACCCATCTATCCATTCACCCCTGTGGATACATGCGACCACTTAACCATTCGCCCACTCCTCTGTCTACTAAAACATCCATCCACTCCTCTACAAATTTATCCATCTGTCCACCCACCTATTCATCCAGGCACCCACCCATCCATTCATCCACATCCTTCATTCACCCATCCACTTATTCATGCACCCAACAGTCCTTCCACGTATTCATCCTTACAAGTTGGGTGTGATGGTACACAACTGTGGTCTCAGTATCCTGGAGGCTGGGACTGAAAGAAATTGCTGCTAGCTCCGGTCCAGCCATGTCTTCCAAATGAGACTCTGTTTCAAAAAAACCGCAAAAAGATTCTTTGAGTTCCTTTTATGTATCGGTATCACTCAAGGCTCTGGGAAGAAACAGGACAGAATAGGAATCCCAGCTCTAGTGAGTACAGGTTTTAGACTATGGAAGATCTCTTACTAATGGTCTTAGGTACCATGGAGGTAATTTAAGGGAGTCTATTTCCTTCTTTGAGCTTGCTGAGGCATAGTCTTTCTGGCTTCTGCTGCTACACTGTGTACCCCAGGCTTACTGCCCTGTCTCTGCCTTCCATCTCACCATAGGATGTGATGGAATGACAGATTCATACCACTGCATCCAGCTTTTTATGTAAGTCCCAGGAATTGAACTCATATCATCAAGCTTGTTCGGCAAGTGCTTTTACCCACTGAGAAATCCTAGCCCTCTGTCTTCTTATTTCGTTGCTGCATGAAGCAGCAGTCAGTGCCTCTGGATTTCATTTCCTAAAGGACTAGTGACGTTGGGCATCTTTTCATGTTCTTCACTGTTTGTTTAAGACTTTTGTGCCCATTCTAGAGTTTGCAGTACGCGCGTGTGCCAGAGGTCAACTTTAGGTGATCCCCAGCAACCATCTACCTTGTATGTGACAGTGGCCTGGAACGCACTAATTAGGCTAGGCTGGGACGGAACTCAGGTCATCGGGCTCAGTAACAAGTGCCTTTACCTGCTGAACCATATTGCTGTCTCCCCCTGCCCCACCACTTCTTTTGTTTGGTTTTGTTTTTGTTTTTGAGAGAAGGTTTCTCTGTATAGCAAGACCTGGCCGCCCTAGACTCCCTTTGTAGACCAGGCTGGCTTTGACCTCTTCCTCTCGAGCTCTGGGATTAAAGGTGTGCACCACCACACCCGGCTCCCAAATTCTTTTATGGTGTAATTGCCAGAGTTATTCTGTGGTGGTGGCCATGCATGCCTTTAATCCCTGGAGGCAAAGGCAAGTGGATCTCTGTGAGTTTGAGAACAGTGTGCTCTACAGAGGGAGTTCCAGAACAGCCAGGTTATGGAGAAGCCCTGTCTTGAAAAGCAGACAAACAAAAAGAGTTCTTCAGGCTCCGCCACATGCAGATTTCCTGCCTGTAATGTGTGAGACAAGCACTGCTCTCTGTTGTCCTTACTTTCTTACTGGCACTCTTCCCTGGGAGAAGCTTTTAAGTTTTGTTTTATTCTTTTTTTTTTTTTTAAATAGCTAATTTAGTGTGTGTGTGTGTGTGTGTAAAACTGAGTGTATACCATGTGTGCGTAGGATACCATGGAGGTCAGAAAAGGCATCAGATCTCCTAGAACCGGAGTTCTCAGTGGGTAAAAGCACTTGCCGCACAAGCTTGAGGACCTGAGTTCCATCCCTGGGACTTACATAAAAAGCTGGATGCACTGGGAGGTGGTGGCGCACGCCTTTAATCCTAGCACTTGGGAGGCAGAGGCAGAGGCAGGCAGATTTCTGAGTTTGAGGCCAGCCTGGTCTACAAAGTGAGTTCCAGGACAGCCAGGGCTATACAGAGAAACCCTGTCTCGAAACCCCCCCCCCCCAAAAAAAAAGCTGGATGCAGTGTGTGAATCTGTAATCTTGCCTCTCCTATGGTGAGATTCGAGGTGGAGATAGGAGAGTTCCAGGTAGCTGTGAGCCACCATGTGGATGCTGGGAACTGAACCTAGGTCCTTTGCAAGAGTAGTAAGTACTCTTAACCTATGAGCCATCTCAGTAGCACCTTTAAGTTTTTATTTTGTGTGTGTGTGTGTGTGTGTGTGTGTGTCCAGAGGTGTTGGAGCAGGAGTTGCAGTCAATTTTGAGCTGCCTGAGATGGGTGCTGGGAACCCAACTTCGGTCTTCTGCAAAAGCTCGTAACCAATGAGCCTCTTTCCAGCCCAAGGACAGAAGTTTTTAGTTATGAGGTAGTCCAGCTTATTTTTCCTTTGACTATCTAGTTATTGGTATTTATTTATTTATTTATTTAATGTATGTGAGTACACTGTAGCTGTATAGATGGTTGTTGGGAATTGAATTTTTAGGACCCCTGCTTACTCTGGTCAACCCCGCTCACCAAGGCCCAAAGATTTATTTATTTACACTGTAGCTATCTTCAGACACACCAGAAGAGGGCATCAGATCTCATTACAGGTGGTTATGAGTCACCATGTGGTTGCTGGGATTTGAACTCAGGACCTTCGGAAGAGCAGTCAGTGCTCTTACCCACTGAGCTATCTCGCCAGCCCTAGCTCCTGGTATTTTACCTGAGGGAGCACAGTGTTCTCCAGGGCCGTGAGGGCTCATCCCTGGAAAGTCTACCAATTGTAGGCTGGCCTGTTAAATCCAACTCTCAGCTCTCAGGAGGCAGAAGCAGGCGGATCTCCGTGAGTTCAGAGTCAGCCTGGTCTATATTGTATAAAAAACAGAAGTGTGTTAGGCTTGGGCTCTTTTACATGTGGGGCTTGGTCTGTCCTGCGTTAGTTCTGAGTTCATACTCACTCCCCACATGACTCTTCAGCAGTCTTCCAGCTGTTGCTGGATAGATTGTCTTTGAATTGTCATGGTACCCTTGTTGAAAGTCACTTGACCCACAAACAAATGCAGATGCTCACTAGAACAAGCACTCACTGCCTCAGTTGGGAGTTGCTGTCTCTTAGAACCTGGTACCATAGAACCATCTTTTTCGCAAATAGACTTCCTGATTAACTTTTTAATGCTAACTTCCAGGGTGAGCGCAGGCCTCGCTTCTCTCCTAAGTGGTGTGTAAATATTTGCTGAACTTGCCTTATTTCTCTGACGAGGTAATTGGCTGGCGTCACCACCCCTATTTCCAGTGTCCCTGTGTCAACATTTTCTCCTTCTTTTAAGATTTCTTATTACATTGCTAATTGAAATTTGTAGCCTCTGGCTTCAAATATTCTTCTTCTCTTTTTAATGGAGGAGGCTTAATTAAAAAAATAGAGCTTGGAGTTTTCTGATTCAGAATAGTATAATATTATTTCTGTGTGCTGTCCTCAGTGACCGACTGCCCCAGTGGGACAAGGCTGCCCTGATGATGTTACCTCACACACGAGGGTTATATGACTGCAGATTTATTCTCTGGGGTGTTCTCAGCTTCTAGATCTCTTCCATCCTTCCTACTATGCTGACCCTCCTCTTTTTTACTTCTTTTCCTTTTCTTTTTTTGTAGTAGGGATTAAATCTGCGACCTTTCTTTCTAACCATTAAGCTGATCTCCAGCCCTATAATCAATCTTGGTTTTGTTTTGTGGTTTTAAGTTCTCGCTTTTGCGTTCCAGGCTGGTCGTGAGTGTCTTATGCTCCTCCTACTTCTGCCTCCTGAGTGCTGGGATTGCAGATGTGTGCCTCCATGTGAGGCAGGCTCGCAGTTTAGGATGATGGCCTGGAATGAGTGACAATCCTCCTGCCTCAGCCTCCCAGTGGCACATGCCACCATCCCTGTCTCGCACGTTGGTTGGTTTTTCACTCATGGCTTCTGTTTCTCCTACTGTGTGAGGAGCTAGACCATAGGATTGGATTTATCTCAGTACCTCAAATCTAGCTAGCTTCATTTAGTCCTTAGGAGGATCCTGGGGCTCGGCACCAGCTCAAAGAACACCTCGGGCCCCTAAGGGTCTTTCAGCTTCTCCTGATTGGGGTATAATACTGGTCATAGCTTGCATAGGGGTGTGACTTAGCCTAGATTTGGAAAAGATGGAACATCCCCCTAATATGTACTAATTAAGGAATAGGCAGATTTCTACTTTGGAACCTGATGGCAGTCAGTAAAGATGGTGTTGCGCTTAACTTTTTTTTTTTTTTTTTTTGGACAGGGCCTCTCTACAGTACTTTCTGTCCTGGAAGTCCCTGTGTAGACCAGGCTGCTTCTGCCTCCCAAGTGCTGGGATTAGAAGGGTGTGTCACTGTGTCTGGCTGTTGCTCTCAATCTTTCCATCCAGTGTTGCTTTTGAGTTAGAAGTACAGCCTCGGGTGTTGTGGCCCAGGCCTGCCATCCCTAGTGGAGGCTGTAGGCTCACAAGTTCAAGTCCCACTTGGGCTGCAGAGTTAGCTCAAGAGGTCAGCCCGAGTCATTTAGTAAAATCCTGTTTTAAAATCAAAGAAAAAGAAAAATGAGATATCCATGTTAAGGGGGCAGTGGCCATTGCTGGATCCACAGTGGCGTGTGCTCAATCTTCTTTTTATGTTATATGTTTGGTGTGTGTGTGTATGGGGGGGGTAGGTGTGTGTTCATGCATGTGAGTACATGTGTTTGCAGGTGAGAGGACCATCAAGTATCTATCGCTCTCCATCTTATTTTTTGAGACACAGTCTCTCAGTAACTCTGGGGCTCATCAGGTCTGCCAGGCTGTCAGGCCGGTGATCTTGAGAGATGCTTCTGTGTCCACACTTGCTTCCCTGGCTCGGCAGGTGGTGGCCATTGCTACACCTGACTACTTTTTCCTTCTTGTTCCTCCTGGTTGTACAGGAAGCATTTCGTCAGCGGCTGAGTCCTGGTTAGCTTATAAAGCTCTGCTTGTAACACAAACTGAGAAAGCGTCCTCTCCACTCTAACAACACAGCACTTTGTGGCACTAGGCCTCTTCCTTCCCACCGTTGATCAGCCTGTGCCATCTCTTCCAGGATGGCAAAACATAAGAGAAAAGGTCTCCAAGGGACAGGAAAGGAGAGTAAAAAGCAGAAGATAACACCGGCAGAGGAGATGCCGAGGACATCGGAGGCTGGGCCAGGTGAGGAGGCGGCCAATCCCCTGGTGAGTGACTTTGTGAGGAATGTTGGACACGGCGTGCTTGGTGCTTCTTGAAATGGTTATGAGACAGGAACGTATCTGCTGCGTGGGTGCCCATGTTTCCTGTGGACTGTAATGGACCAGCCTGGCTGGGAGGAGAATCTGGGATTTGGAGCTTCCTGGCTATATTCTCTGGAAGCTTTTTTCTTTGATGTGTGCCTGGGGTGTGGCCCAGGAACCTATGTCTAAAAACTTCAAGTCTAGAGGCCAGGCCATGGCTCAGTGGTAGAGCATTGCCTAGCACGTGGGAAGCCCTACCTTTGATCTTAGCACCAGTAAACAAACAAAATCCTTCATACTTTATGAAAAAAAATTTAATCATGTTTATTTAGTCATGTCCATATCCTTGCACCTCATGGTACTGGTCTGGATGTCAATAGACATCTAAAGAGAGTCATGTCTCTCCTTCCACACTGTGGGTTCCAGGGATCAAACTCAGGTTTTCAGGCTTGGTAGCAATCACCTTTACCCATGAGCCATCGTACTGACCCAAATGATCAGTTTTAATACTCATTGAGAGAGAGTATGAACCATGCTAACTACTGTTTGGGTTTGTTTTTCACCCTATTTAGCATGTATCTGCCATGTGTATGCAGAATGCAGATACATTTAAATGTAATGTAATTTTTTTTACATTTATTTATGTATGCATGTGTGCACCTTCATGTTGTGTGTATTAAAGTCAGAGGACAACTCATGGGATTTGGTTCTCTTTCCACCAATGTGGGATTGAACTCAGGTCCACAGGCTTGGCTGCAAGCTCCTTTACATGTGGAACCCTATCATTGGCCACAGATTCATTTATATATATATATATTTTAGATTTTATTTATTTATTATATGTAAGTACACTGTAGCTGTCTTTAGACACTCCAGAAGAGGGAGCCAGATCTCGTTATGGATGGTTGTGAGCCACCATGTGGTTGCTGGGATTTGAATTTAGCACCTTCGGAAGAGCAATCAGGTGCTCTTACCCGCTGAGCCATCTCACCAGCCCTCATTTATATTTTAACATTTAAAATCCTTTTATTATCTTCAAAATTCTAGGTATTAAACTCTTTCATTGGTAGTCACCTTTAATATCAGCTGGCTTATAGCTCTCCAGACACCATCAGATACTAATATTCAGATTTATTAGTTAATAAATAAACCCTGCTCAGATGCACACATGATGCTGTGGCTGGGCCTTGTAAGACTTTTTTTGTTTTTGTTTTTCAAGACAGGGTTTCTCTGTGTAGTCCTGGCTGTCCTGGAACTCACTTTGTAGACCAGGCTGGCCTTGAACTCAGAAATCCGCCTGCCTCTGCCTCCCAAGTGCTGGGATTAAAGGCGTGCACCACCACGCCTGGCTCTTGTGAGACTTCTTGTTTTCTCATTATGTAGCTCAGACAGGCCTCAAGTTTGCAAACCCACAGCCTCCTGAGTGCTGGGATTATAGTTGTGTGATACCCACCGTGCTGGGGGGTGGAACCCAGGGCCTTACCCATGTTAAGCAACAGCTCAACCACATAGCCCCATCTCAGCCTCCCAGTCCTCTTCTGGTTGTCCATGCACTTGCAGGGAACATGATGTTCGAGAGGGACTGCAAGTGCATTGTGCTTCCTCTCCGCCTTTCCCTCCCCTTCTCCCTCCCCCTTCCCCTCCCCCTCTCTGTATGTGTGTGCTTGTGTGTACGCAGAAAGCTACGTCTTGGTCTGATTAGGAGCCTAGAATTTGCAGGGGAAACACAGGTTGTGTTTGCTTTTCTGGCTACAGGTGTTGGGAGGCAGGAGCTCTGGGCTGTTCCATGAGGCCTGGGCGCACTGACCTTCCTCCAAGCCAGTGGCGTTCTGGTGTCCTGGGCAGCAGGGGACTGACCAACAGAAGTTTGACAGCCACAATCCTGCCGGATGGAAGCAGGAGAGGAGACTAGGGCGTGGCCCCCGGCTGGCAGGCAGCCTTTCTCTGTGGCCACTGTGACTTAGGACTGTAGCTTGGGGACTCAGGTCCTTAGGTCCCTTCTCATGTTTCTGGAAGCCAGTCTTGCATACAGAATGAGGCCTTTCTCTGCTTAAGAATGCTGATCTCTGTGGACAAAAACATTTCTTCCTTTGGCTCTCATGGGAAATTGTCAGGATGTGTCAGACATACTTTTTAAGAGGAAACAGGGAGAGCCGAAGCTAAGCACTAAGAAGGCTGGGTAGCTAGGCCTGCAGCCGGCAACTCCAGCATCCAGGAACTCACGGAAGGTGCTGTGCTGGTCCAGTCCTGTCACCCTGTGGCTCAAATGAACTTTTGGACTCTGTAGCAGGGAAGAGGCCTTTGTCCCTACTTGGGCCACTCCATTGTCCTCCCAGAAGTATCAGTGTGGGGAGCTCCCAGGGCCTGCACAGCCATTTCCCACAGCTCAGCGCTCTGTGCCTGTGCCAGAACTGCCGAAGTGTCCCCAAGTGCTGGGAACTTCATTGCCCCTTGGGGAGTGGTTTCCATGGAACCCAAGTTCCACGTGGTGCTCTGAGCCCAGTGGAGCTGCTGCCTGGTTAGACCCCAGCCCTCCGGGTCCTGGTACCGAGACCTGGAGTGTGTGGGTGCCTTGCCGGAGTCCCTGCTTGCATGGTGCCCCTATTCTGAGGCCCTGAGGAGTGGGTGGTTTGTAATATCCCTGCACAGGGAGAGAGTTCAAACACCCCACCAGACTAGTTCTTGTTTCCTGGCTGCTGGTCTGAGAAGGCTCTGGCCCTGCTGCCTCCCTCTTCCTGGATTCCCCCAGGCAGCAGATCTGTGGGCCTCGGAGGGAGCTGGAGTCCACCGTAATTCCCTACTCTTAGTGATGCCCTGGACCACAGGCATCTTGTCCTTGTCTGCTGAAGGAAGCCCTTCCTAGAGCCTAGGCCCCGGTCTCTGCCTTAGTCCTTCCAGACTTACAGCAGAAGATGCAAAAGAAGCTGTAGGAAGTGCTTCTTACAGCAGAAGATGCAAAAGAAGCTATAGGAAGTGCTTGTACTTGGGAAGGGCTGATTGGACCCTGGGCTGGTCTACATTGGCTTGCCTGGCACCTGTTTGAGCTGGGGCAGGCGAGGAGGGGGCTGCGTTTCTGAGGATACACCATGAATGCTGGTGAAGGCTGGTGGCAATAGGTCAGATGTGGAGGTCAGACTGTCCCACACCAGGACTGATGTGGAGGCCGGACTGTCCCACACCAGGGCTGATGAGGCTGGATGCATAGACAGTTCTTGTTGTTTGTTTGTTCATTTGTTTTGTCTTCTGAGAATTCGCTGCGGTTAGGATGATAGTAAAGTACTTGCTTTGCAGTCTTGAGTGTAACCAACTTGGAGGGGTCTTAGCTGAGCTTGTTTCTTCTGTCAATTAAAGACTTAAAAGTCATGAAAAACCTTGGACACAGCAGGGCAGCCACAAGTAACAAACTTTATTACACATGATGAAGGTGGAACTTACACGCCACAAATATTATATAGACAGCTAGCCCAGCCAGTGCCATCTAGGTCCCCGGGGACACCTTTCCCATCCATGGTGGGTCCTCCCTGATGGGGCTCGGGCTGCATGGAAGCCATCAGAGCTGCTGTCTTGGTCGCTGGGCTGTGGCCCCTTAGAAAGTCACATAGAAGGACTGGGAACTTTATGTCCTGGAGTCTGCCCCAATCCCTCCCAGCCATGCTAAGACAGTGACTGTCTGGCCTGGCTTTTGTCACTGCACCTTTGGGCTGAGTGGTGCTAGTCTTCCGAACCACATCACATCATTGTCTGTCTTAGGAGAGCAGCCAGCCAGTGGCCAGAAGCCGAGTCCCATCGCTAGCCTGTGGACTGATGGTTGGAGTCTGATCCATTGCTCTCCACCCCAGGCTGTGTGGGCTCCTCTGGCCTTGCTGCTGTGGGAAGTCTTGTCTCTGCTCTGCTCCTTAGTTGCACTGTCCTCTATAATTGTTTTGTTTTCAGTGGCTGCAGGTGCCTGCTCTGCATAGTCCCCATACATCTGTTTACTTGTGTACAGGGTTTGGACTTTTGGTCCATTTCTAGATTGGGGTCTTGGGAATGTGCTGTGGACATCACCGTGAGTCTCGCTCACTTCCTCTCTCCAGGAGATTCCAGGACCAGGGTTGTTGTATCATGTTGTAGTGTGTGTGTCTGGGAACCCATGATGGAGTATCTGCAGTGTACCCAGCAGGAGGACTGGGGACAGGAGGGGGCTCTTTGAGTGGCAGCCCTGCTATAAGTGTTTTAACTTATAGCCCCTTGTGTGGGCATGCTCTTATCTTACTGCCTGACTGTTTATTTTGTTGTTTCCGTCTCTTGTGTTAGCATCCCTGTTGCTGGAATTGTAGGCATGAGCCACCTGGGTTAGCTGTGTATGAGGTTCTTGGTGCCCAGTTGAGCAGCACAGCTCTATTTGAAGGACCCCGTCTGGCTTGGGTTAAAGAAGTGCTTGTTTGGTATGCACAAAGCTCTGGGTTCCATCCCATCACAGCCCAAACCAAATGTGGTGCAACCCTGTAATCCCGGCAGCTCTCAGGAAGTGGAGGCGGGACGGTCAGGGGCTCAAGGCTATCCTTGGCTACCTAGCAAGTTGGGAGCCAGGTTACCTGAGAATCTGTGTCCATGGGTGAGCCCCTTAAGAAGTTATCCAGTCCCTAAATGGTGACACTAAATGGACCCAGAGGAATGTACTTATATATACATACGTGTGTATCTGTGTGATTATGCATGACAGTAATAAAGAAAGGTCATGAAGTTGAGATGCGGGTGTGAGGGGAGGCATGGAGCCAGGAGTGTGGCTGAGAGTGGTGTAAGTATAGTACTCATGTGCGAAATTCTGGAAACATAATGACAAATACTAAACATAAAAGCAAATAAAAATAAGCTATAAGTGCACGCACATACAATACAAAAAACAGAAAATTTCAAAGAAGGAAAAAAGCCATCAAAATTCTACTCGAGAAATCCAAAACAACAGCAACAACAAAGACGTGTGTGCATTTCTCGTTGAGATTTACTTAGCATTTTATGAACATCCGTGTTCACATTCACTGTCCGTTCATAAATTATCTTTGGCTAAATGTCTGCTCAGCTTTTACCTTTTATCTTATTTTTTAAAAAAATAATGGAATCCATTTTTATTTTATTTTGTATAGTCTGGGGATTGAACCTAGGGTTATTATGTGTGCTAATGAAGTACTCTACGGTGAGCCTCGCCCCCAGCTCCTCACTGGGATATTCTAGGCAGGTGTCCCCCTGACCTACCTGCTCTACCCACTGTGGCTGTATCTGTCCAGTGCTTGTGCCCTCCAGCCTGCATCCAGCTGTGCAGAGTGCTAGTGCAGGCAGTGTGTTCTCCTCAAAGCATCCCTGGACCCTTAACTGTGGACAGCCCAGTGAGGCTCAGTAGTAGGAAATATTACATATCTCACAGCTCCACAGAACTGACAGCTGACTTGTGGTAGGAAGGACTGAGGGCCGTGAGTCACGCTGGGGTGAGGTTGCCATGGGCACTGCTCTGCAGAGGCCTCCCTGGGAGATGTGGGGTCTGAGCAGGGCTACAGGCAGTGATACAGTAGTTTCTATGTCTGCATGGATGCAACTGAATACCAAGAGGGTGGTTTGTTTAGGGTCTGTGTCTCCTGAGGTCAGACACACCTCCCTAGCCCACAAGAGACAGGCTGCCATCCAGGGCCTGTGGATCACCAGCCCCCTGGCCTCCATCTTCTGTCTCTAGGGAGGCTACTGCTGACTGATTTCCCGTGGCAGCTCCTGGGTTAAGTGAATACAAACCAAGATAAAGGAATCCTGCCTGGAAACCCCAGAGGAGCTTAGCACACATAGTGTTTGAATTCTGGAGGAGGCCAAGGACAGGCGTGTGCGGCATGTCATGGATTGATGATGTCTGGGCCTGCAAGGGAAGCAGCTGGCCTCAGGAAACCGGTGTCTGTGTAGCCTGTCTGTCATTGCCTTCACACCATGGAACTGGCCCAACCCAGGATACTTGGGTCATTGCCCACAGGCAGAAGTGACAGTTGAAAACTGTCATTCCTGTGTTGGGACATGCCATGCTGTCCTGGGGTGGCTTGGAGGGGCAGGGAAGATGGTGCCACCAGAGGTTCGCCTGCCTTTCTCTAAAAGAGATTTTTTTTTTTCATATTCTGGTAGATTCTTAGGAAATTGGAAAACTACATAGAAGGTGGCCCCAAGTACCCTTCACCCAGTTTCCTGCAGTGACAGATGGTGCCCCGTGTTGGGGCCCACAATGATGAAGCCTGAGGAGCTGGGCAGCCTGCAGAGCCTGCTCAGGCTCAGGGGCACGTGTAGTGTTTGTGTGAGTGTGTTTCTGTGCAGTCTTAGCGCACATGCTGACCCCCATAACCCCTAGGCAAGATACAGCCGAGCCCTCAGCTCTCACCCACCAACAGAGCCAAGGGCTTCTGTGACCCTTGCTTTTGTGATTAAAGCTGACATAAGTGTTTGTGATTGTGGGTTTTGTTTCTGTGGGTTAGTGCCAGGGTGTATTTGCTGGGTGGCACAGCACAAGCGCATTTAGGTCTTAAGAGAGAGAGCTGTGTGATTTACCCGACTCATGAACAGATCAGATAATTTGTGCCTGCAACATCTCCCTTTTCTATTTCTTTTTCTTTAAGTTTTATATTTTATTTTATGTATATATAGGTACACTGTAGCTGAACAGATGATTGTGAGCCTTCATGTGGTTGTTAGGAATTGAATTTTTAGGGCCTCTGCTTGCTCTAGTCAGCCCCACTCACTCCAGATACACCAGAAGAGGGCATCGGATCTCATTATGGGTGGTTGTGAGCCACGATGTGGTTACTGGGATTTGAACTCAGGACCTTTGGAAGAGCAGTCAGTGCTCTTACCAGCTAAGTCATCTTGCCAGCCCCTCCCAGGGCTAGTAGCAGGTTTTGGTACAGAGCCCAGATTTGTCCCATCTCTACTAAGTAGGAAGGGCCAATTGAGAAGTTTTGTGTGGGCCAGGGGAATCCACAGAACCCCACAGCAGAAAAACACATTTCACGGCAGGAAGAGAACCATCTTGTAAGCCAGCTGACAAGAGAAGATGAGGTAAGGTTGATGAGGAATCAAGTAGAAACCCTGGGAGTTAAGTACAATTATGGAATCAGAAACGAGCAGAGTGAGAGCAAAGACAAGGCACGACTGGAGAGAGCGTGAGGATGTGGAGTGCAGATGGGTGGAAGTGACCTGACCTGTGAGCAAGCAGGTAGAGAGGAAAGGTGGAGTGTGGAGGAGACCTATCCAACAGGGCAGGGCCCAAGAGATACAACGATTTCAAGGCAACAATGCTGAGATCTGAGGAATTTGTGAAAGACTGTCAGATATCCAGACTGAATGGAGTAAGCTCACACCTGCACACACTGAATGGATTAGCAGAATGTCAGAAGACTGACATTGGATTGGAAAGATGGCTTAGCCAGTACATTGTTCGCTGCATGAACCATGAGGGACCGAGTCCCAACCTCCAGGGTCCATGTACACAGCTGGGCACATGGGGGCGATGAGAGGGATCAGAAGGTAGAGGCCCCTTGTCCTGCCAGCCTGGCAACCCAATTCGATCTTAGACCAAACTGGTTCAGCAGAATTGCCTTGTGACTATCGTACACCCTATATGGCACGGCACCCCTCCCCCACCTCACTAAATAAAATAAAAAGTTTGTCCTAGAAGTTCCAGGCAGGGGAATTTGGCCAGCAAGGAATGTGACAGAGAGAGAGAGGCATACTCGCTGCCTGTGGCTCATCCACGGTGTTCTGTGGCCCCTGGGCCCTGTCACTGTCCTGTCTGGGGCTGGCCCTGTGCCCCCAGGAGAAAAGTAAGTGTGTTGGGTGCATCTTCTGAATGGAGGAGGTTCTGATGGGAGAAGGCCGCACTCTGCCTGGGGCAGGCGAGAAGATGCTCTTGTTCTGTGGGATCTCAGCAAACTGAGGGAAAGTGTTCAAAGTAAAGGTCATGGTTCTGATTAGGCAGCCTGCACAGTGGGGACCGAGGACCCACCAGGTGGTGAGGATGGTTCCTAGAAGGTTTGGGTCTCTAGGAGCCGGACTAATGAAGTGGTTTTTTTCCCCATATCCTGAAGCCAAACAAAAAGAGATAAAAAAGCTCATGGCTTTAATCCCAGCACTCGGGAGGCAGAGGCAGGTGGATTTCTGAGTTCCAGGCCAGCCAGCCTAGTCTACAGAGTGAGTTCCAGGACAGCCAGGGCTATACAGAGAAACCCTATCTTGAAAAAAAAAAGAGAGAGAGATAAAAAACTAAGTCCTTGTGTCTTTTCCCCTCTGGGATCCCACAGATCATTCTGTGAAAAGAGAATGATGTTGGGTGCCTTGGCATAGAGCAGAGCTTGCTCCCTCACTGGGCAGTGCTGGAGAGCAAGCGTTGAAAAGGCCTGTCCTGCCCTGGGTGATTCCACAAGGGGGCCTGCTGCAGTTAGCTCTTGAGAGGAGTCAGTCTTCCCCGCTCCAAGGCTGATGAGGAAGAAATGGATTTATGCATTTGAGGGAGAGATGATTCTGTGTGCGTGTGCATGTGTGTATGACTTTTTGTAATAGGTTTTCTTGTTCACTATCATGTCTACCTGTCTAGCCATCTGGTCTGCAAGCTTCGGAGGTTCTCTTGTCTCTGCTTCTCCCTGGAGGTGTGCTGGCATTACCAATGTGTGCTACAGCTTCTTACCTGTGTTCTGGGGATCCAGACTTGTTTTTGTGACAGTCTCATGTAGCCGAGGCTGACTTTGAATCCTTCTCCCACTAATTCCCAGAACCCCTGCTGAATGTCTGTGTTTGGATTGGTCAAGGGGAGCTCCATCCTGTGGGCTGTACAGGTTCTGCAGTGCTAGGCAGGGGACCTGGAGCCTGGTGACACTCTACCAACTGAATGCAGTGCCAGTGCAACAACATTCTTAATTTTTTTCAAAACAAAGCTTTCCACCCCTTTTAAAAATAAAACAAGCCCATTGTAAAAATACCAAAAACATGGAAAAGTTTGGCAAGAAAAATGTTTGTATGTTTTATCATTTTTGTCATTTTCTCCTTAGGCGTGGCTGACCTCAGTCTTCACACTAAGGGTTGTCAGTGACATTGTCTGTGACTAGAGTACAGCTGATTATAGTTTTAGAACTGGGATACACACACACACACACACACACACACACACACACGGAGAGTTGTATACTGATATGTGGGTGCTGGTACTTGAACCTGTGCCCTCTTGGCTGGAGAGAGCCATCTCTCTCCAGCCCTGGAACTCTGTTGTTTTTTAGACTGAGTGTGGGAATTAGTTTCTTCTCTCAAATTGTTCACAGCATCCCTGACAAGAGCAGCTTAAGGGAGGAAGGGTTTATTTGATTTGAGGGGACAGTCCATCCCAGTGGCAGAGACAGCGGCGGGACTGTGCCATGGCTGGTCACATTAGATACACATCAAGCAGAAATTAGTGCTGGTGCTGAGTTAGAATTTTCCTTTTTATTCAGTCCAGGACCCAGCTCATGGGATGTGCTGCCCACGTTCAGGCTGTGTCTGCCTTTCTCAAGTTTTCCTCTCTAGATGCTTTCCTTGAAGTAGTAGCCAGAGGCTCAGTTTCTAGAAGATTCTGCACGCCATTAAGCTGACAGTCATGATAAGATTAGCTGCCAAAACAAGTGATTGAGGTGACATCTAGACACCTGGGTCAGCAGCCCATCCTGAAGTGTCTTGTTTGCAGACTCCCAGGTACCTCACATCCCGGTTCTGAGACAGCCTGGGTGGCCTGAGCCAGTGGCTTCAGCTTTCATGCAAGGAATCTGGTCCACAGCTTGATGGTGGCCTGGCCCAGGTTTCCAATCCAGCCTGTATTTCAGAGGCCTGCTGTACTTCTGGCTCTGGGTGCCATGGAGTTACTGTCTTAAAGGTCTGTTGGACACTTGCTGGGTTTTGTTTCTGCTTTCCTGTGGCTGCACTCTATCCCTACTGTTCAGTTTGCATGGTGCCCAGACTCTATCTGTGATGGGTCCCTATTCTCCCAGTTCTTGTGCTCCGTGCTGGGATGGGCTTCTTGTGTTACAGCTGTTCAGCGCTTTTCTGCCACAGATTGTACATACTACAGAAGAGAAACTGTTCTGGGGCAGTCCCACCGGGTGGGTTTACCTTCTTGATGACTCGGAGGCTTCCCAGGTCAAGGCAGAAGCCAGGGAGCTGAGCCCAGGTCTGTGGGGGAAGCCCTGCCACTCACAGGCGCTGGGCACCACCCTTCTTCAACAGGGTGCTCCAGGAAGCTCTCCTGTTTGGAGACTCAAATACCAGGATGAGGGGTGCAGGCTTGCATGTTTGTACAGTCATTTCAGAATTATTCTTGTAACGGCATGGAAAGATTTCCCAGGGTGGAGCGTCCACAGCTGGGAAAACAGTTGTCGCTTTGAAGACATTTTCCCAGGAACTAAGCGCGCATCTCCCGCTGTTCAGAGCACAGACTGACTGCGTCTGGCTTTGCTTGCTTAGCTCCAGGAATGGCTAGCAGCAAGCTCCACGGGTGCCCTGCCGGGAGCTCTTGGCAGCTTGATGAGGGCTGCTTTTCATGCCCAGTTGCCAGCTAAGTGTGACTGGGCATCAGGATGACAGAGATGTCTGCCAGGGTAGTGGGCAAGGAAGGAGTGGGCATCAGGACCCCTGGAGCCACTCTATGCCACTGGCCTCTTCATGGTGGATGAGCTTTCTTTTTTTTTTTTTTTTTTTTTTTTTGGTTTTTCGAGACAGGGTTTCTCTGTATAGCCCTGCCTGTCTTGGAACTCACTTTGTAGACCAGGCTGGCCTCGAACTCAGAAATCCACCTGCCTCTGCCTCCCGAGTGCTGGGATTAAAGGCTTGCGCCACCACGCCCAGATGAGCTTTCTTTAGCTATTCCCTGGTGAAGGTGTTGTGTAGTAACTTGTTTCCTTGCTGTGATAAAACACCCCACAAAGGCAGCGTGAGAGAAGAAGGGATCATTTTGGCTCATGGTGGGGAGGGCATGGCTGCAGGACCCTTGCAGCCATAGTCAGGAAGCAGAGTGCCGAATGCTTTTTCTAATGTGTTTTTGGTTTTTTGAGACAGGGTTTCTCTGTGTAGCCCTGGCTGTCCTAGAACTCCCTCTGTAGACTGGGCTGGCCCCGAACTCACTGAGTTCTGTCTGCCTCTGCCTCCTAAGTGCTGGGATTAAAGGTGTGTTATCACTTTTTACTTTCTGTTCTATCCAGGACCCCAGCCCATGGGATGGTGCTATCTACAATTACTGTAAAACTCTTATCTAACCCATCCAGAAGCTCCCTCAGAGACGTGCTCAGAGGCTCGTCTCTTAGGTAATGCTGGGTCCCAACAAGCCAATAATGGCAGCTATCACCCTCATCAAGGACTGGTACAGTCAAGACTTGACCTGAGCGTTTTGTTCTCATTCCGTGGGCCCTGGGCAAGAACCCATGCTCAGGATAGCTGGGCACCCTTGTGGCAGGCTCTGTGGCCTTGTCCAGGATGTCCAGGCCATCCTGTTGACTGCTGGACTTTAAGGAGGGACAGAAGAGGTAGTATCTTGAGACTAGTTACAGGTGATGCTGAGGTTCCCGAGACTGGCAACCTCACTGTGTCTGTTCTCATGGTGACTGCCAGCCTTGCTTTACAGACTGTGCCACCACCTGTTCCTTCTACCTTACAGCTCTGCCGCCCCCCTCCCAGGGGTGCTGTCCTGGTCCATGGGAGCCCACCCATCTTCTATATTTAGGGTGAGCCTCTGTGTTCCCATGTCCCATATCAGAAGTGAAGGCAGCAGGGGCCCAACTTAGATGTCAGGCAGATCCTGTGAGGTGTGCATGGAATGCAGAATGCACAGCCTGTGCTGTTGGGAAATGGGCAGAGTCCTGCGGCTCTACAGATATGAATGGTGGGTCCTTCAGTGCGGGCAGTGCCCATCAGATGTCCAAGGCCAGGAGCTGGGTGGGCAGATATAGAGGCTTGTTGTTCCAAAATTTCTAGAAACCAGAGATTGCCTTTTGCATGGAGGTTTCGAGTTAGCTTTAACTGTTCTGCTCAGGTTCTAGAGTGGCTTCTCCTTGTGCTCCTGGCATCACTCCTGGAAAGTTGGGTGGTGGTGGCAGCAGCTATCACCATGGGTGACACTGTCTGGTTACAGCTCTGATACAGGCTACGGTGTCAGGACCTTTAGCCCTACAGTGACAGAGGATACAAAGCCCTTGGGTCTTAGGTATTGGGACTGTCAGCACTTAAGGCTGGCAGCTCTCTGGGATTCTTCCATCCCCAGGGCCCGAGGTATCTCCTGCTCAGCTCTGCCCAGGCTTCACTGTCTTCACCTCTGCTCTGTGGTCTCTGCCTGACCACTCTCTGAGCACGTTAGCCCCTTGACATGACTACTATTGCCTTTCTGTGTGTCACCAGCCTAGCCCATTCTTCTGAAGATGAAGAAAAGCCTGCTTTTAATAGCCAGAGGACAGTCAGCACCAACTTTTATGCAGATAGAAGCCTGTTTGCACACCAATCCCAGGCATTGACTGAGCTGCCTGGCAGGCGCTCCCCTTATGCCTGGGTAGAAAAGGCTGCCAGGCCATTGAGAGTTCACCGAAAGCTGGCCCCGGGTGCTGCAACCGTGCTGCTGCTGGTGATTCTTCAGTGGAAAACGGCTGTAGTGCAGGTATTCCAGCTGGCTCTGTGACTGGCATTCCCTCCCTCAAGGCAGTCAGGGTACTAGGGAAGTGACAACAGTTGTCAAGTATCTACCCTAATTTTAAAGAAAAAATTAAGGTTGGGAGACGGCTCGTTCTGGATGGTACTGGCTATGTAAACATAAGGACCTAGGTTTGGTCCCTAGCACCCACATGAAAAGCCAGGTGTGGTACATACCTGGAACCCTAGGGCTGGGGGCGTTGAGACAGGAGAATTCCGGACTCACTGGCTGGCTAGTTTTGCTGAGTTGGTGAACTCCAGGTCCAGAGAGGGACCCTGTCTAAAAACAATAATGTGGAGAGCGATTGAGGGACAAAGCTGAACCACGTTATCCTGACTCAGGAGAGGCAGGTCCTCTGCCCTGTCCCAACTCCACTGTTGAATTGTAGGTATGCATTTGCTACTATTAAATTAAGTTAGGTCCTACGTGAAAGAGTCTGACCTGCTCACATCTCGGGAAGTTCAGCCTGCAACCATCCAGTGTGACTGACAGTCATCTCTGTTCACATGCTCCAAGACCAGGCTTTTTTTTTTTTTAATTTATTTAATATTGTTCATGTGTATACATGTGTGTACACTCTTGTGTATGTATACATGCCACAGCACATGTGACCTGAGGACAACTTTGCTGAGTCAGTTGTCTTGTTTGACTTCACATAGGACCTAGAGATTGAACGCAGGGTGTTGGACTTGTGTGGCAAGCACCTTACCTGCAGCCCATCTGGGAGGCTCCAAAATGTATT
>LR750482.1:219521-347021 GCA_902729485.2 Mus minutoides
TGTGTGTGTGTGTGTGTGTGTGTGTGTGTGTGTGTGTGTGCGCGCGCATTGTCTATGGAGTCCAGCAGAGGGCGTCTGATCCCTTGGAGCTGGAGTTACAGGTGGTTGTGAGCCATACCCTGTGGATGTTGGGAACCAAGCTTAGGGGCTCAGCAACAGCAGTAAGTGCATTCATCTGCTGAGCCATCTGCCAGCCCCTCTACCTTAATTAGTTAGTTAGTTAGTTAGTTAGTTAGTTAGTTAGTTAATTTGAGACAGGTTCTCTCCCTTGACTCTGCAGCTCATGGATTTGGCTAGACTAGTTGGCCAGCAAGCTCCAGGGATCTTCCTGTCTCCACTTCCCCAGGGCTAGGATTTCATGAACATGCCACCACGCCTAGCTTTTTATATGAGTGTCGGGCATCCCAACTCAGGTACTAATGCTTGCGTGGTAAGCACTTTAACTGAGCCATCTCACCAGGCTCCTTCATCATAATTATTATTTATTTGTAAGCTAAGGTCTTCCCACTGAACCTGCAGTTCACTGATTCACCAAGCCAAAGAAAGCCTCCTGTCTCTGCCTTTCCAGCCCTAGACTCACAGGTACATGCCAACACACTGGCTATTGACTGGGTGCTGGCTATCTCTGGTCCGGCTCCATGCTTCTCTGACAATGACTTTACTGTCTGGGCCATCTCCCCTGCCCAGAGTGGAGGGGGAGCAAGAAGCCCAGATGTTTGTTGATATTGGTGGGCTAAGCTGTTGGGAGCTTGGCAGGAGGTTTTGATTCTGTGCTACTGTTATGACAGTATTCCCTTAGGGGTGGCAGCAGAATGAACCAGGGGAGCTGAAGAAAAACCCATGGACCCACACACACTCTTGAAGGCTCTGTAGCTTGAGAGACCCTGAGCTGCCTTGGGAGCTAGTTAGGTACCTCAGAGCGAGCATGGCCTCTCCTTTCCCTCCTCTCCACAAGCTTCCTCGAAGCTCTCTCCTCAGGGCACTGCTTCTTCCCCGAAACTACTGTTGGTAAGAGAGCCATGGTTGTCTCTCCTGTGAAGTTTCCAGGCCTGTCTGATCTCACTGGAATCATGTGTCTTTTTTTTTTTTTTTAACAAATTTTATTTTAATTAATTAATTAATTTATTATTATATGTAAGTACACTGTAGCTGTCTTCAGACACGCCAGAAGAGGGAGTCAGATCTCGGTTCAGATGGTTGTGAGCCACCATGTGGTTGCTGGGATTTGAACTTAGGACCTTTGGAAGAGCAGTCGGGTGCTCTTACCCGCTGAGCCATCTCACCAGCCCTCATGTGTCTTTCTAGCCATTGTTTAGACATCGAAGGCAGATGTATGGGAGGTGGGCTGTGCTTTGAAATCCCTTTGTTTTACTGAAGAAGTGAGACTCAGCCATGGAGGCAGAGACAGTGCAGTGGGGGCCTCAGCATCCGTGTGAACACAGCAGCCAGTTAGTGCTGGAGCAGAGATGGTGCAGCTAGACCAACGCCCCCTGCCCCTCACTTCAAAATACAGAGGAAGAAGTACCTGGTTGTGATCCCAGCCCAGCCAAGGACAGAGCTGTCATCATACCGGGGCCGTCCCTTGCATTTTCTCCAGCAGCATGTGTAAGCAGCACAGCGAGGCTTCGCTTGTATGTGAACTTCCCATGGGTAGAAATCAATTAAGCTTTTTTTTTTTTTTTTTTTTAAACCTTCCTGGCTCTACTTTCTAAATCTTAGTCTTGCTGTTGTATACAGCCCTCCGTCATTCATTCTCATCTGCCATTCTATTCCTTTAAGCAGTAGATTCAAGTGATGATCTGCCCTTGTGCACACTCTTATTGTATGTGTCCTGCTGTGTGGCGTGGGCACATGGATTTTCCTCAGGGATGTTTCCTCCTGTGACCCTTTATGTCTGCTAGATAAGCTAACACGACAGTGCATTAAGTCACTGCAGATTTCTGAGGTATTGGCTTCTCACTTACTTAGTGGCCATCAAAGGTCCTCGAAGGCGTTGGGCTAAGGCCACAGGTTCTTCTGGTCTTGGCCGGATGGCCTCCTCCTTGGCACCTTTAACCTTCCTAAAAGGAAATGCAAAATGAGAGCAGAAAGGATCAGAGAACTAACCCTTTGGTTACTACATTCTATTGGAAACTCCAGGTGAGCAGCCCCCACAGGGGTGGGGTGGGGGACGGAATCTCGAAGGGTGTGACTGTCAGGATGGGCCGGGCAGGAGCTGTTGTGGGAGAATCTCACACCCCCCTCTGCTGGTCCCAAAACTGGGGTTGTGTGAGTTCATGTTGCTACAGCAGCAGAGTGCAGAATGTGCCGTTGCCTTGACAACACTGAGGTTGGCCAGGCTCTTTAACAGTCTTGTGTGTGCGCAAATAACACTCCATCATGGGCCCTGTATGTCTGTCTGTCTGTTTTTGTGTGTGTGCCTGAGTGCATGTGTATAGGTTTGTGCCTGTGTGATGCATGCCAAACAGATGTCTCTGTGTACTCATGTGTGCATGCGGATGTGCGCTGCATGTGTGTGCATGTGCAAACACACATATTTTTAGAGGGCTGGAGGAATCTCGGCTCTACTAATACTTGGGTCTGCAGCCCCAGGAATTCCATGGGGAACCCTTACCCTGCCTTCTCTGTTTCCAGCTTGCTTTAAGGAAATCCACCTGGAGTTCCAGGCCCACCTGGTCCCTGCCCTTAAGGAGTTTGTGTGTGTGCTGCCCTGCATGCTGTGGGGCCTGCCCTGCCCTGTCAGAGGCTGCCATGTTTGAACCAAGAAGTGTTTTCATGACACAGTGTCTCGTACTGGTGATTATGAATTGAGCCAGTTTTAGCCACTGCCTGAGCATGAGAGGGAGTCAGCCTCTGTTCCCCTCTCCATTTCTGAAGGGTGCCATTTCCAAGTTAGTGAGGAATACTGGGTTTCTAAAGCCTGAACATCCTGTGCACACATCCTGTGCACACAGCATCCCTTGCTCTCCTCTGCTGTCACTTCCCTAGGGTAGCCTGTCATACCCCAGGGACCATGATCATAACTTCTGTTCTTGTTGATGCTGGGAGCATGCTTTGAGCTCCCTGAAGTGGCTCCATGCAGGCTCTGGGCGGGGATTGACCTAGCACATGCCACCACCATGTTACCAAGATGTGGAGGCTGCATGGAGAAGACAGATCCCATGTGGGAAGTCAGAGAGGAGGCCCAGACTGCAGGGGAGGAGGACCTGGGCTTAGCTTCCACTTCATTGTGCCTTCTCCCTTGAGACACATTAGTTCTCAGTGGAGCCAGCTCCCCGGGCATATGGCTGGGACAGCTCCAGAATCCACAGCTGATTTCTTGTGATAAGTTTCAGGTTGATCCCACCCCAGGGTAGGACACAGGCAGGTTTGGGTGCCTTTTTTTGTTCCATGTTCCTGTGACTTTCAAATGGGCCCCCACCCACTGCACAATGGCAGCAGGCAGATTAGCCCAGCAGATGACGTCTTCCTGATACCACCAGTTTGGACGTGTGAGAAAACTGAGCTGCAGTGTGCGCAGGAGCACCCCTCCTCCTTCAACCTCCTCCCACCCCGTGCGCGCGTGTGTGTGTGTGTGTGTGTGTGTGTGTGTGTGTGTGTGTGTGGCTAACCCTAGAAGTTGGAAGAAGAGGCTTGTGATGCAAATCTAGGCTTCTGCTATGCCAAGCAACTTGCTGGTTAGCAGCAGCTCAGCTAGGGTGGGGAGATGTCTCTCTAGCTCTGAAGATCCTTTCGCTGTCCCCGCTTTGCTCTCAGCAGCCCTGAACTCCTGCCCAGGACTCATTCCCAGAGGACATGCCAACCTACTCTAGGCCTGAAGTGCTCGCCCCTAGCCCTTCGGTCTGTGCCTGGGAGCAAGATGCCTTAGAAATGTCTTCCCAGAGTGAGGGAGACATGGGGTAGGCTGGAGTTTCCAGATGACCCCCTGCCTCCTAACCCCATCATTCTTGTCTCTGCTTTTCCTGCCTCAGCTTCTCCTGCATCAGCACTTCTGGCCTGCTTGGTGCAGAAGGATGGAGCCGGGAACAGCAGTGTCTGCCCTCTCTGCTCTGCTCTGCTCTGCTCTGAGAAGCCAGGCTTCCCACATGTGGCAGGCAGAACCCCAGGGTGTCACATCCCACTTCCTCTTGTTTTTGGCTGTTCCCAGGGGTGCGGATCACTGCCCTTATTGGTTGATTGATGCATCTTCCATACACCCCCCCAAGCCCTGTGGCCTTCCAAGTTACAGTCCCCATGTAAGCAGCAGCCTTGCTGAGGAAGTAGTGTGGACGGTGTTCCCTTTCTGTACCTTGATGCTGCTGCAGATGTTAGACAGTGATGGCTGGGCTGTCAGCTCCCACTAGGCTCCGGCGTAGAGCCTGCTTTCCAGGACAGAGGACTGGCCTTCGCCTCTGTGAGTGAAGGCTGAGGATGACTGCCCACCAGCCTCCCACTTTAATTTTACTGATCTCTTTCCCCCGGTTTTTAATTGAAAAGCCTATGGAAAGGCACCCCGGATAATTAGTTTCCCACTGTGAAAGAGAAAATAAAGCTGGAATTACCAGGCAGTAAGTGAGAAGAGAAAACTTTAATTAGGAGCTTCCCAGTAAATGCTGGAGGATGGCTTCGAGGATTCCAGATGGCTTAAGCCTGCCCTTGTTCAGAACACACTTTGCAGCTGCTAATGGCAAGTGGGAGCGGTGTTGGTCGGTGTCTCCCCTCCGTGGGGAAGGGACAGCAGAGCCAGGCAGAGGGTGGGATGGCTCTTCAGAGAGGGACACATCCATAAAGGGGCGTCCAGCCGAGAGCATCTCACTGACCAAGGTGTCACCTCTCCTCGTTCTGTCCAGTTCACACCCGACTGCCCCTCCCCTGCCCAGCCCTGGGTAAGGTACGTGAGCAATGCTTGGCTTTTCCTGTGAGTGCAGGGCCTCGTGCTTAGGCTGCGCTGTCTCCCCAGCCCCAGGATGCTCTTCACCTTTGAATATCTTAGAGGGTGCTGAGGGAGTGGGAAGTAATCCTGTTATACTGTCCATTAGGCAGAGTCAGGAAATTGGACATTGGTACACAGCCCTAACTCTCTCCCAATGATAGTCTTTGCAGGCTGCCCCTGTCCCTCCCTGGTCATGTGCTGCAATTACAGATGTGCAGCCCCGTACCTGGCGTGTCTTTCCCTGGTATGGGTCCATCCCACCTGGATCATGCCCACCCACTTTTAGGCTGGGGAATCTTATATTGCATTCTGTAACCCTTTCACTTGAACTTGGAACTGTCACTCAGTCTTCTTGTATCATAGAGACTTGTGGTGTGAGCTGGCTCCTTGTCACTACTTCCAGTTTTTTCCTGATGTTTGCTCCCGATTAGATCAGGTGTATATATCCCTGCCGCTCTGGGTGTCTAGACTCTCTCCTCTCGGTATTGCCAGTGTAATCATGTGGGAGGGATTGTGCCATCTGCCCGTGGGAGCCCTGCTTTAATAAGCTGGGCTTTGCAGGTGCCTTACCCACTCACCGAGGGCCCAAGGTTCATAACTGGGTGGGGGCTTGTGGCCACATGAGTGAACCCTAGGGGAAGGCTGTGGAAGGACTGGTCTTAGTCCAGATCTCTTCTGCCAGCCAGCTCTTTGGTAGACTAGAACCCTGCCACTGCTGCCTCCTCCTCCTCCTCTTCCTCCTCCACCTCCTTCCCCCTTTCTCCTCCCCTCTTCATGCCCCCCTACCCTGCCCGTATTCCGGCTCATTCTCGACTTCTAATTACATTGTATTTATTATGTAAGTTATATTTATCCAGTTATTACTGGAATGGAGTCTGGTTGCTCTTTAATAGTCTATGACTGTTTGTAACTGTTGATTCCTCTTAATTATCCTGATGCTCAGATCATCCCAGTTTGGCCCATGGGAGGCTCTTAGGCCATCTCCTCTGTCCTAGATGTGACCCTTTCCTCTCAGAGCTATTCTCACTGAGAACCACATGTTCCAGCCACTCCCGCCCTGAACCTGCCAGGTCTCTGAGGGGCCAGGCTGCTGGGGCTGCCCTCCTTTGGTCCTAGACTCTGCGAAAGTGGAGCCCTGTGTGCTCGGTTGGACACAACACAGCCGAGTGGTTCATCCCCAGTACTGCAGAAAATAGTCTCCTCGGGTTTGCTTGGAGTCTGTTCCCCACCCTTCCAACAGGGCTCAAGGCGTGTATTTTAGGCATGTATGTTAGGCATGTATGCACAATCGCACATGTACAGGCAGATCCCTGGGATCACTGCTCAGTGAGAGAGCCTGCCTTAAGAAATAGGATTTTTATCATCAGGTGCAATAGGGGAAGACATCCTACATTAACCTTTGACCTCCACACATGCACACACAGACAAGTACAACTCTCATTCCCTTTTCCCAGCCCCTGCATACACCATACACACTCTCGCATGCTTGAGCACACACACACACACACACACACACACACACACACACAGATTTTTAAAAAGCACTGATGAATCAGAGACAGTGGGGCTGAATTTTACACATGCTTATGGAGGTGTGAAGGGGGGGCTGCTGTACATGTTCAGAACAGCATCAGAATAGCCTCTATACTGAGATACTGCATAAGCCTTTTGGGAGGAAAAGAACCCCAAAAGATGAGTGTGCTATCAAGCTTGCTGATCATCCTGTATGTGGTTTAGAATGTCGGCCTCTCCTAGGCAGTCAGGTGGCTGGCCTCCTCTGCCCGCCAAAACAAGAAGAGAATTGATGGTACCTTAGGTCTTGCTCACCAGGGCAGATGGGCTGGAGTGCAAGGGAGGGCTCGTTATTAAGCTCTGAGTAGGTGATGGAATGGTTTCCAGTTCTAAGCAGGTTTTCCATGCCCACGGTAGCTGCCTCTCCCCTTCTTAGGGTCTGAACTACATTTGTACGCGGGAGTGAGCCAGGTTACCAGGAAACAGCAGTGCAATTAAAACGCCTTGATTTTATCTTGTGGTGTTTCTGCCAAGAATAATTGTGTTAGCCTCAGCTCGGCTCCGGGGCGCACTCTCGGGGGGGAGGGGGTGTCACATGGGCTGCACAGGGCCCGTAGAGCCAGCCCTGCCTTGCTCTGTCCCCAAAGTCCAGCCTTCTTTCTTGCCTTACCCTTCTGGCCACCTTGCCCTGGGACTTGGGGATATACATCAGTCATCCACCCGTACCCATCCCAGAGCAGCTCTCCTTATGTTTGCAGATGGCAAGTGTGCTACGAGGCATAGAGGAGGCAGGAGCTGTGTTCCAGCCCTGCCAGGCTCCAGCCTGGCATAGCTTAGCTTGTAGAAGACTCTGGTCAGGAGCCTTAGATAGAAGGTGACATTGCGTCAAGGAGCTACAGTTGTATGTAGCAGTGTGGGCCTGTCCTGCATGATCTTAGGACTACGGTAGTCCCAATGGACTGCTGTGCTGCTGTCAAGAGGACTGGGGAGGGTGCCACTGACCCAGGGGTAGCTTGCCACAGGGAAGGAGTGCTGTCTTGAGAAGTGTTCTGGGACTTTGGGCAGCTGCAGTTGTAACTATAAGCCCTGGGGTTGTAGCCATAAAGAGGGAAGGGTAACCCTGGCTGCCTTCTGTGTGCCCTGGCTCCCCGTCGTCTTCCCTGTCCCGGGCTGCAGAGCTGCCCAGTGGGTTGGAGGCTGAGGTTCTGTTCCTGGCCCCATCTTTTATTGTTCGTGATAAGTTCACAGACTCCAAGCATCTAGTTTTTTCTCTATATAATTTGAATGGGGGGGGGTGTTGTGTCCTCAGGGGCCTGCTGTCCTCTTCCTGATGCCTGGCTGCCTCCCTAGCCAAAGCTGGAAGCCTTGGCATATTTTGGGCACCTGTGAATCACACTGGCCCAAGAACAGCCAGCAGGTACCTCTCACGTAGGCACATTTGAAGAGTTGAGGCCCAGCCCTGCCTTTTTCTGTGACTTGGAATGGAGGGTCTTTTCTTGTCAATTACTGAGGTCAAAGGGCAATTTGAACCAGCGGTTTATAATGATGTTCCCCCGTCAGGGTTTGCAGCCACACTTCCCAGCCTCCACTGTAAGGCTTACTTTGTGCCTGTCTTTAGGGGCACTGTGAGAGCTGGCCACATCCCCTGGGGCTTAGAGGTTGCTGACAGAAGTGACTTAGGGTCAAGGTACCTCTTGATTATGCAAGGTTTGCATGAGCTGTGTACACCTTTGTTGGGTTGGCTGGGGTGGAGCCAAGGGCTTCTACCTGAGTTGTCGGGCCCTGCAAGACAGAGCCACACACCAGGCTTTTCACCTGCCCACCTCCCATGGTGGTTCTTCACCTGTTGGCTTATAAGCACCATCCTTGAGGAGGCACCCTGTGCCCTGCCCAGGTAGGAAGCCAGCCCTGCTTGGGACCCAGGTCACAGTTGGGGACAAATGCTCTTGTTCTTGAAGACTAACACTCAGGGTCACTAAAGCCGGGAATGCACTCCAGGCTGCTGGCCGTGCCACCCCGAGCCAGCTATGCCTGACAAAACTCCAAGGGAGGGGACACCTGTGTCCTGTGTAGTTTGGCTGAGTCCTCGGCTCTGCCAAGTCCACTAAACCATCTGTTCTCTTTCCAGATACTGTTCTTGAGTATCTGAAAGATACTTAAATATCTCTAATATTTACCTTAATAACTTAAATATCACGTGATTTTTAAAAATCTTATCTATAAATATAACTTATCAGAATAAAAAGGCAGAGTCATAGGTTTGAATGGAAAATAGTATATTCTTTAGAGACAATGTGGGTCATTTTGTCACCTACATGTTACCTTGTATGTAACCCTAGGGTTCGCAGCCAGAGCGATGGGCCTCTTGACGTGGACAACTGCCCAGGCAGGTGTTCAGGAAGTAGAGGCAGAGTGTGAAGCAGTTTGTCCTGTGATACAGGGCCAGAGGCCCTCCCTCCTGGCCCCAGGCCCTCTGACTCCTAGCACTGGGCATGTCGCCCAGACAGAGTCTTCTAGGCATAGATAGCTGTCCTATGCAGACCCCCAAATGAGGCTATGTGTGGCTGTCTACATAAGTAACAAGGAAGACATGTTTAGTGCCCAAGTGAAACACCAATGTGGCCCTCTCCATCCCAGAAATGCCAGGCGTAGCCAGCTAGACAGATTGGCTGTTGGTACATAGGAGAGTACTCAGAATGGTCCTCAGGTATGTGAGGGTGTGGATGGGCATAGTGTTCTTTTGCAAGGAAGCAGCTGACTGTACTAGCCTGGCTTTCTAATCATCCCCCACCCCCATACCCCTACCACTCCAGAAATCACAGAGCAAAGAAGAATCGCCCTTAATTCACAGACACTGAATGAACACCCATCCTTAGTTCTTTTTATGTTTTAATGAGATCCATTTACAGCTCACGGTTCCCAGTATTATTTTCTGTGGTGGTAAGTCCTCCTACCACACATGTAACAGCCGGCATCCCGCTGGCCTGCACAGCAGCACCCAGAGTCTCCTTCCACCTTCTCGGAAGGCAAACACCTTTGTAAACAAGCTTTGTGAGAGGAGCATCCCAGAGCAGGAAGGTGTTTTGTTAAAGGGCCTTTCTCAGTCAGACACACTGTTCTCTCAGGAGTTAGGAGTGGCATCTGGGGTGACCTCACAGCCTTCTGGAAGACAGGAAGAAGGCTCTGGCTGCACTGGACAGTGTATACACGGTCAGTTACACATCACAAGCAAAGGGAAGGTAGCCAGTTTGGGTCTGGTACATAAAGTCTGTCTCTAGACTCCTCCACGTAGCAGGCATATAATGTAGTGCTCCCATAGCATGGCCTGTCCTCTTACCAACAGCAGACTCATCTTCTGGGAACATAGGCTATGGAAGGAAAACCAAGCAGCAGGTGCATGGTGCCCTTTGAGGTCAGAGGTCAATGTCATGTGGCCTGCTGCCTTGGGACCTTGAATCTGGATGGCAGCATCCATGAGCTGGACAGTGAGGAAGGATCCCAGCAGCTCCAGAGATGACCCCACAATGTGACGTTTTCCCCAAGCCACTGGGGTTTGAGAGTATGACATGGCTTAGCTCACTCACCACCTGTGCTAGGTGTGTGCAGGTCCTGTGCACCAGCCTGCTCCCCCTGTCCATTTCTGTCTGGGAGGTGCCTCTCACACAGCACTGCTGAACCTGACCTCTGACTGCTCCGTGCTGTCTGGAATGACGGCCTTGAGCGTGGCGTGGCAGAAGCGGTTCAGAGCTGGCAGGCTTGTCTTCTGCTCCACATAGAGCCTGAGCTTGTCCCTGAAGGTCTCTCCTAGGAAGCTGTAGATGAGGGGATTCAAGCAGCTGTTGGAGAAGGCTGCAAGGTTGACTATGTGGCCTGTCAAGGGGTAGGCGTGACGGAAAGACTGCTTGCAGGGAGTGTCCCCCGGCTGCGTCCACTGCAGTAGGTGGACGCTGATGAAGACGTTCTCCGGCAGCCAGCAGATGAAGAAGACAAGGACCACTGCGAAGATCATCCGCAGGGCTTTCTGCCTGCGTGGGCGCAGGCCGCGGTGCCTGTGGGCCCGGATGAGGGTTCGCACGATGAGGGAGTAACAGAGGCCAATGATGGCGAAGGGTACAATGAAGCCCAGTGTGACCTCCAGCCACTGCACCTCCCTGACATCGGCAAAGCAGAAGCAGGCCTCCTCTGTGTGCCGCAGGTGCACGGCTGTGAAGGGCACCAGCGTGGCGGACACTGAGGCCATCCAGATGAGGCCGCAGCTGAGCCGTGCGTGGTGCTTAGTGCGGAAGAGGCCACAGCGCATGGCCTTGGCCAGCGCTAGGTACCTGTCGAAGCTCATCCAGGTGAGGAAGAAGACGCTGCTGTACATGTTGATCTGCAGGAAGAGGGACATGAAGGTGCAGAGCACTGCGATGTCATAGTACTGCTCGTCCAGGTTGAACACCTCGATCAGGGAGTCAGCCACCAGGATGAGGTCGGCCGCCGCCAGGTTGATGAAGTACAGGTCTGGGATAGTCATCTTCTCCCGGAAGCTGATGTTCACCACCAGGATGAGGATGTTACCCACAAAGCCAATAGGAAAGAGGAAGATGGTGTAGAGGCAGGAGAGGAAGAGGGCAATCACGTACTGCTGATGCTCAGAGAGGTCCCCAGTGAGGTTCCCTGGTGTGTCTTTCCGCAGCGCCAGGGACAAGTTGAGGGCCAGAGGGGTGCTGTTGGAGGGGGCTGGCCACACGGGACCTAGGTAGATCTCCACTCCAACAGTTTGGGCTGGAGTAGTCGCATCCATGGCTTCCCTTGGCAGTTTTCAGGATTTGCTGAAAGGGTCACAGAAGGCTGTTTTATGTGACAGCTCCATCTTCACAAAGAAAGGTGATTCCCTTGAAAGTGAACCAGGCATTTGTGAGGCAGGAAGAATCGTCCTGGGAGCCTGTTAGTCTCAGAAAACCAGAAGGGCAGACAGGGTGTCTGATGTCTGGGCTGGTGCTGGGCAGGCACACCTGCTGCCTGTTCACATTCTGGGCACCTGTAGAGACAGACAGGGCAAGACTTAGCATCTAGAACTCTGAGCATCCTGAAGGAGCCAGGTGTGGTGCATGAGTGACAGCAGGGTCCGCCTGAACTCTGGCTTTCGCCACCCCCTGAGCTAGAGCAGAAGAGATAGATGTGGAGAGATGTGGAGTGTTCCTTTATGTCCCCTAAGAGCACCCACAGTTGGTGACATCTGTGAGTCATGGGAGATGCAGTGGGACCAGTCAGATTGCTGGCTCATGAAATACCGTGAGTGTGTGGTGTGGGAATTTGAGGAAAACTACTGTTTGTCGAGACAGGAAGTCTCATTAACTTCAGCAGCTGTTGGAAAGTCGTGACATGGGAAGGGAAAAACCCAGCCTTTCTCAAAGGTAGTCCAAGAACCCAAGGGCTGGGAGCTGCCTTTTCTCCTGCAGTAAAGTGGGAAGATAAATTTTGTTCTTTGACCTGTGGCGGTACTGAGTGTGGTGCCAGAAGGAGACACCTGCCCCCGTTTAAAGGGAAAACAAGTAAAGAAGAAGCATTGTTATTGGAGGATTGGGAAGTAGGTCGGGGTGGTAAAGCATTTGCCTGGCACACGAGAGAGCTGTGGGTTCCACCTTCAGTATCTTTCTCTTACATACGTGCACACACAGAGGCATATACACAGCTGTATCATTTTTTCCTGAGATGAGTTTTTGCTATGTAGCCCTGGCTCACTCTGTACACCAGGCTGGCCTCCAACTCACAGAGATCCACTTGCCTCTGCCTCCCAAGTGCTGGGATTAAAAGGTATGTGCCACCAACACCCAGCTCACACAGCTGGTTTTGAGGCAGGGTCTCTCTCATAGTCCAGGCTGTCCTTAAATTCACTAAACAGTAGGGGATGACTCCTCGTCCTCCCAGCTCTCCAGAGGTTGTGCTCCGGAGGATCCCTGGAACACAATCGTCTTAGACTAGCTCAGGCAGCAGTCGGAGACCCCAGTCTCAAGGAATAAGGAAAACAGGAGAGAAGGAAGGAAAGCATTTTGTCCTTTTCACAAGTTACTGTGAAATACAAAATTTAGGCGCTGCAGCCTGGAAGCTGAGTTTCATTTGTCCCTGGGGATTGTTCCTAGCCTGTATGACTCTGCCTAGGGGTTCTCTGGGGGCGGGGGGGGTAGTCCAGGTTCTCAGCGGCACTGGCAGTGTCTGGAGACTGTGGGGTGTCACTGTGCAGGAGATGGGTGCTGGCATCTGGTATGTGAAAGCCAGGAATGCTACTAAGTGTCCATATTGCCCCGGGCAGGGGCATTGCAGCTACTGTCCTTGTGTCTTCCTTCACAGTCAGAGCGAGACAGCAAAGTGCTCCTCAAATGTGCTCCTGAAAACACATCTCTGTTGCTTTGCTTGTGGTGATCGCCTTTGGTTTTGAGGTGAAGCAAGAGCAAGCCAGAGATTTAAATTGGCCTTTCTCTCCCCAAATACTGCTTCATTAAAATAACGGAAAGAAGAAAGGAGGGGCTGCTCACTGCTGTGGCCACATCCTGCCTTGGGTGTGTGGGTGTGGGTGGCCAACCCATCTTTCATGGTAGTGCCTATCTGAGCCACAGAAGCGCCAGTCTTCTGAGTCTAACTATAGTGTGGAGGGTTTCCCTTCATTTCTTCTGATACCTGGGCCTGGTGCATCCTTTAATCCCAGCACAAAAGGATGAGAGGCAAGTGGAGCTCTAAGTTTGAGGCCAGCCCAGTCTATGTAGTGAGTTTGAGGCCAGTCAGGGCTGAAACAAACAAACAAACAAAACCTGAAAATTTAAAAATACTCACCCAGAGTGTGTGAATGTTGAGGCTTGGCCACAATTCCAGCACCTTAATGGGAGCAGAGCCCTTGGATGGCTTTCTCTCTAGATCTGATCAGCTATTCTGGTGGGTGCATGGCAGAAATGACAGACACCCTCGCTTCTATCCTTGGTTCAGATCGCTGTTCTGTTAATCTAATGATAAACGTTAATGTCCTTCTGATTTTCTGTTGAGTGTCCGGATCTGGGGAAACAAGACTAGGTTTTTGCCAGGCTTACGAGGCCCCTGTCCCTGAAACAGTCGTAAGCCACCAGGACTCCCTTGGCAGACAGAGTGGCAGCATCGTGGTGTTACAGGGCGTAGCCAGGTCCCAAGTGTGGCTGAGCTCTAGGTGGGCATGCTGTTGTTGCCTGCGCTTGGGCAGACCTTGCTCATACCTAGCATGCTGTCCTGGAGGCTGAGGGTGCATGCCTGCTCCACCATTGCCACCCACCCCAGCAAGAAGTTCCAAGCCACCTGCAGCCCCAGAACCTGAGGCACGAGTGTGAATCTTACCTGTGCCTTGGAGTTACCGAGCCATCTGCTGGAGGTGCGTCTGGAGCTTGCTCCCAGGGATGGACCCCGGACTTGCAGCACCTTGGGATGGTGCCCAGCAGGGACCCAGCAGGAGAGGAACAGAAGCACCCGCCCAATGCCTGGGGATGGATGCCTGTGGCCGTCCAGCAGCGTCTGGCCCCCTTGGCACAGCGCCTCCTTTATAGACTTCCCAAGCCTACTCACTGGGCTCTGGCCAGCCTCCCTTTAAGGCCAGCATTAACCATTTTTTTGCTGGCAGTTTTTTTCCTCCTACATGTAGACAGTGAAAACGTCCCTGTTGGACATGTATTTTATGGAAGTTTCCAGTGTGACTGCTGATTTTCACCCACTGACACAGTTACTTGAAGTGTGAAAGGATTATAATATTGTTTACCTTTTAGGTAAGAATCCATCCTCATTTGTTGAAGCAACGATACCCTTGCTTGTTTTAGCTTGTGCTGGCTTTAAAACTGAACACTGAGTTTCCTCAATCAGCATCGTAGGACAGCAGTCACACAGCAAATGTAAGCTATAGTTTTCCTAGGGATGCTCGAAGTGGGAAATACAGTCTACAAGTAGCCGGCATTTTGACCAGAAATTAGGAATCTAGGTGTGTTTTCTGCTCTAATGTTAGCTGGGGCTAATGTCCCTCTGCCCAGGGATCATCTGAGCCACCTGTCTTTTCTCTATCTCCAGTTCTAAACCGTGTACAGCCAAGGTCGGGGAGACCCAGGCCCTGGGGGCTGAGTGGCCTTGTGACTTAGTATGCATCCCACCTTCCGGTTTTGGAGGTTTCGTCCACAGCACTGGGGTTCTCTTAGAATTGTGGCCCTGGGGGTGGAGACAAACATGGGGAATGGGGCTTCACCACATAATCAGACCTTTTGCAGCCCCAACCTAAGCAATCCAGTCAAGTGATTATGTATTTGTAATGATTTAGAGTTTGTTAGTCTCATTTGTACTCTCTTCTTTGTATCTGAGTGTGTGTGCCTGTTCATGTATGTACATATGAATGTGTTCATGTATGTACATATGAATGTGTGTGGACTAGGAGGCTAGAGAACCTGTTTGCTAGTCCTCAGATTCTGTCCACCTTGGTTTTCTTTTTTTTTTAAAGGCAGGGTCACTGATCATCCTAGGGCTCACCAAAACAGGTAGGATGGCTGGCAAGAGACCCCCAGGGTCCCACCTCTTCCCCTCAGTGCAGCCCCCTGTGTTTTTAGCTTGATGTCTTTTTAATTGTCGGCAATCTGTGATGTTGAATACATTGAGTGGGCATTTGTGTTCTGAGCATGAATATTGCATACCTCTGCTGGCTGAGGACTGCAGAAACCAACACATGCTGCTCCCCACAAGGGGGACTCTGTGCAGCAGGAAGAAGCAGGCACTGGGTTGGAGAGATGGCTCGGCAGTTAACACTTGTTGCTCTTGAAAAGGACAGAGGTCCAATTCCCAGCACCCATATGGTGGCTCACCAGCATCTGTAACTCCAAACCTAGGAGATCCAACCCCTCTCTCAGACTCTGGGAACTAGGCACACAGGTGACACCCATGCTAGTAAAACAGTCATATACATAAAATATGTTTATGAACAGATGAAGCAGTTAGCTGCATGTAGATAGCTGCAGGGTCTCTAGAAAACATTGATCAGCTGCCCTGTGCCCACGTGTGTAGCTTCCTGCTGGAAACATGCTTGGTGGCTTTCTATAGGATACTGGCTTAGAATCTTTGAGATATGCATTTTTGGAAATGTACACATCTTTAAGCAGAGTTCCATTAAAAATAAAATTTTCAGTGGAAAAATACTAAGTCAGGGCTCCTTTGAGCTGTAGAAGCCCTGACTACGGAGTTGGCTTTTTCTCATTTGAGCAGCATGGGAAAGAGCCCCTTGGTCCTTCAGTATCTTTTCACCAGCTTACCAAGTCAGGATGACGTCAGCATTAAAACAACGCCTGCAACACCATCGCGAAGGAAACAAATCCTGAGAAAACACAGCTTCCTTTTGAATTAAATAAATAAAACAGAAACTCAAGCCTTGAAATAGCCAAGGAATGCCACTTAAAAATAGCCTCTCCTTAGAATTTCCCCACTCTTGCAAGCCCATGGTCAGGTTCTATGGTGCTGGACCACTGAGAGGGCCTTCGCTGTCTTCTGGGTTCCTGGGGAGTCCCCTGGGGTGCTCTGACATCATGCACAGGTACAGGATTGGCAGCTGAAGTCTTGGGGAAGCATCTTATTCTGAGCCCAGCCTTCCCTTTAACATTCCAGGTAGTCATATCCTACGTCTAGTCTACCACTCTGCTGAGAGGCACAACAGAACCTAGGCAGCGGGCATGTCTGCCTTCTGACCATCCAGAGGTTTTAGTAGGGATAAGGGATGAGAGAGACCTTGAAGATGCTGTCAGTGTGGTGTAAGTCCCTGGTTTGGTGAGAGCTTACTTTGTTCTCTCCCATAATAGAGTCTTGGGATCCTTAGGCTGCCTCTGGGCTTGGCTTCTTGACGGAGGAATACAACATGAACATTTGCAGGTGAAGGCAGGCCGGTGGCTGAGTCTGGGCCAGGGTCCTTGTCCTTGGACCAGCCTGCTCATGTCATTCCTGGTCTGCTTGCCCCCATGTGAGTTTGATGGCTGTGTGGGTTTGGCAATGTTTTATGCACAAATCTACAGTTGTTTATAATGGTGTATCTGAGGAACCTACACTGGCTGGTATACCATGGCAGGAAGGGCCCGGGCTGCAGAGTTCACACTCCACCAGTGACTCAAGGCTAAAGGGAGAGACCTGAGAGGAAGTTCAGTGTGACAGGCCCACACCATATACAGACAGTATTGGATGGTATATGTGGAGCAGGTGCAGTAATGTAAGGCCGACATGAACCCTCACAGGCACTCCTAGCACACAACCCAGTCATGTTTCAAAGCCCCAGGTCAGGATCCAGAGTGCCAACCCCCGCCCCCCATACACCTAAGTTTCTCTCTCTTGGTCTTCCTGCTCTCTTCCACAGCATAGATCAGCCCCAAAACTTCATGGGTCTAGGGTCACCTCTTGCCTGACAGTCAGAGTCCTCGGGGGACATGACCCCAGAGTCTGAGCATGGCCGATATACAGCATTGCCCTTCCAACTACTCAGGGGTCATCTGGAGCCATGGATCTGACATAAGACAGCCCGGCAAAGGCCTTTTGACATTGTGATTGTCCATAAGTGTGTTGGGTACACCCATAGCTATTGTGGAACATATGTGGCCCAGAGCTGCAGGTGCTTTCTGGAGTGAGGCAGGGAGCTTCCTTTCATCAGTGAGGCCACCCTACCTCTTAGATGACAACATGTTAGGAACCCAGAGTGACAGCCATTTATTTGAATCAACCGTCAACACTCTTGGCTCTTCGGACCCTTGCTCATGGGATTTGTTTTGACTCTGAAGTGACAAGCCATGTGTGTTGGGAAAACACAGCACAAAGCTTGGAGAAATTTGCCAATGTGTTCCCACTCTACAACATGTATGCGTTTTGGGTATGTGTATATATGTTTATGTATTTGTGTGCATGTGTGTTTGGTGGCCAGAGGCCTGTGCCTTAGTGTTCCCCTCAGGCACTGGCTAGCTTAGTTTTTGAGATGGGATTTCTCAGTGAACCCAGAGTTTGCTGATTCAGCTAGACTGACCAGCCAGGGAGTTGCTGGGCTCCTCCTGTCTCCACATCCCACACTAAGGTTATAGGTAAGTGATGCTGCACACAGTTCTTTATGTGATGCTGGGGACCTGAAGGCAGGTTCTCATACATCTTTACCAGCATCTCCCCAGACACAATTTGTGCATTTCCCTCTAGTTTTCCAGACTCAGGGGAGGCAGGGAGCTCTGGCTTCTGCCTGGAGATGGCACTGACTTCTAACTAACTCTGTGGCACAAAGTGCTCAGGACAATACTTGACTTAAATATGCAAGTGTTTATTAGGGCAAGAGGCAGGCATCTTCTTCATAGAGAAAGAAGCAGAGCCTATGGGGAGGCTGAGCATTTGCCTGGGTTCCAAGGCAGGGAGGAGCCAGTCAGGGCCAGCTCTCCTGGGCCATTGACTGAACGTGGGACACCAGTGCCAAGCTGGTCTCGCTGCACTGTCTGCCCACCCTGACTTGAGAAGGCTATTCTGTCAGGGTCTGTGCAGAGCTGTGACACAGCCTCCCTGACTCCTGAGCCTTTTCTCATCTTATGACACAGTGACTGGAAAACCACACCTCCAGAGAGACACCCTCATCCAGGTTCCAGACCAGCCTGGCCTGGGACCATAGGAGTGGGCATCTGAGTGCTGTGGTCCTGGTCCTGTGAGGTTCAGCAGGCTTCTTACAGACGGATATCCCAGATGCACACTACAGCTGCCATCCCAGGCTTCCTGGGACTGTTTCCCAGAAAAAGCTAGTTCAGTAGCCTTATCTTCCAATGTGGGAAGGAATTTACAGCCCCAGGAGAGTGTCATATCCCTGCCCTGCAGCTGCTACCTGCCCCTCTCGTGTCCCCCTCCCCTTCTAGCCCTCAGAGCACACAGCCATGTGCCTGTAGGGAACAGTTTCAGTAGCTTCAGTGTTGACAGCTGGGCCTCTTTCACGGTTGCCGGGAGCATTCTGGTTGCTTCCTTTGATTCCTGGAGAGTGTTGGCAACCAAAAGTGAGTGTGTCCAGCTCAGAGTGTAGCTGGGGGTGGAGGGGGCCCTGAGTGCTCTTCCGAGAGGCCGCTGACACCGTGGAGTGGTGATGGAGTGAGACTCTGGAAGGAGTGGCAGAGATGGGTCATTATTCACAGGCCACAAAGCCCCTTAGCCAGGAGATCCTTGGGATCCACAGGCCTCTCTCCCCACTCATGATCAGTTTCAAGTTTCCTCTTCAACACTGAGAGTTCCTGCACCCTTGCCCTGGGTCAGAGCATGCTTTGTTCTTTGCTCTTTTGTTCTACATCTTCCTCTTGGTTCCTTAGGTAGCAAGACCCTTCCTTGCTCGTATGAATTATCAGGAAGTTATGATGTAATGGGTACAGAGGCAGGTCAAGAGACAGAGACAACCCAGTGAGTATAACCCTGTCTAAGGCTGCTGTAGGGACTTTGTCTCAGCATCCTTCCCACAGGGCCCTGGTGCAGCCTGTATGTAGCCTTTTGCTGTTCCAGCACTAGAGCAAGTGGCTGATCATTGGAGCCCCTCCCCTAATCACTGGAGCCCCTCCCCTGATCACTGGATCCACTCCCCTAATCACTGGAGCCCCTCCCCTAATCACTGGAGCCACTCCCCTAATCACTGGAGCCCCTCCCCTGATCACTGGAACCACTCCTCTCAGTGGTTTTGTCTGCCCTCTTCAACTCCATTTTTGTTGTTCTCATTGTTGTCATTTGTTTTTTATTTAAGATGGGCTCTTTATCCTTAGCCTAGGCTGGCCTTGGACTCTGGATCCTTTTGGCTGAGCCTATTGAGTGCTGGATCACAGACATGCATCACCACACCCAGCTCACTGCCTTTTTAAAGCACAAAAGTCTAGGTCTGAAGTGGGAGCAGAGTCAGTAAAGTACTTGCAAGGAAAACCTGAGTTTAATCCCCAGAACCTATGCACAGAAAACCGAAGTGTAACTGGGAGAGGGCTCAGCAGGCAAGACATTTGCCGACAATCCTGATGACCTGAGTTAAATCCATGAACCCTTATGGTGGAAAGAGAGAACCAACTTCTGCAAGGTGTCCTTAGACCTTCACATGTCTGTTGTGTGTGCATGTGTAAAATAAATATGTAAGTAAATAACTATGAACATGGGTGTTTTTGCTTGCATGCATAGTTGTGAGTCACATGTATGCAGTGCCAGAAGAGACCAGAAGAGGGCACTGGCTCCCCTAGGACTCCCCTCCCAACCCTAGACAGGGTTTCTCTTTGTGTAGCTCTGGCTACCCTGGTCCTTGCTCTGTAGACTAGACTGGCCTCGAACTGACAGAGCTTCTCCTGCCTCTGCCTCTTGGATGCTGGGATTAAAGGCATGCACCATACTGCCCAGCTCCCCTGGAACTTTTTAAAGTCAGGAGTGGTGGCTTATAATCTAGTCTAGTGCTTAGGAGGCACAGACAGTGGACCCCTTGGGCGCACTGACCAACCAGCCTAGCCTAATAGTTGAATTCCAGAGGCAAAAAGGGCAGTGGACTGGAGAGACAGCTCAGAGGTTAAGAGCTGCTTTCAGGGAACCCAGGTTCAATTACCAGTCGATTCACAGCTACTCACAACCATCTGTGGGTCTGGGGAGCCAGCGCCCTCTTCTGGCCTCTTCAGACACTGCACACATGTGATGTGCAGCCACACACTTAGGCAAAACACCCATATATGGACAACTAGTATAAAACCTAAACTAATAGTGGATGCTGCCTAAGAAATGACACTGAGGTTGTCTTCTGGTCTACACAGCAATCCTGAAAAACTAGGGTCCTACCATGTGAGAGGCACCAGTGCACTTTTTTGTGGTCATGTTTCTAAATGTACTCCATGCTTGGAACTCTGAGGAGCTAGCTCAGTGAGGTGAGAGCTGCACTTGTCTCCTTACCCACTGCTCCCAACAGCTCAAACACACGGTCTTTTGCCACCTCCTCCCTTCCAAGCCACGTGCGGGGAGGGGGGGGGCATCCACTGTGGCAGGTATTTATAAATTAATGTAGTGGCCTCCACATCTGCCATGAGTGTGAACCTGAGGGAACTGGACATGTGCCACTAAGAATGGAGCCAGATGTAGGACAACTCACTGTACAGAGTTGGTCCTGACAGGATGGTGCCCTATGCCTGTTTCCTGCCTGCGGCATCCCCTGCTCCAAAGCGCAGCAAGGAGATCTACCTGAGCAGGACAGGCTGTGCGCGGTGCAGAGGACAGACACTGGATTTCTGGAAGGGTGGGCAAGTCGGTATTGTTGGGTTATGGTACTTGGAGAAGTGGGTACCACATGGGGAGAGCATCCCAGAACCTGCATGGCAGTCAGCTCAATTCTGCCTACATTGAATGTAAGTGGAGTGAGGGTCTATAAGGCTGGTCCAGGGGCAGCTGGGATCTCATGGGAGGAGCTGATGGGGCTATGGTGGGGCTGGAGGTGAGAACACACTCGGCGATGTAAGAGATCACATGTTGATAGAGAAAGCCTGAAAGAGGCCAGGGAGGGCTGTGTGATCATTTCTACAGGGCCTCTCAAAGATCCCTAACACGACCCCACTGGTGACCAGGCTTCAAACGTGTGACATATGTGGAGCTCTCAGCAGCTACTGTGACACCATCGTCACTGGGTAGAAGCCAGCTGTTTCTGTGACCTTCCGCTTATGGGTGATAATCTCAATACAGCAGGGATTATGACAGATTTTTAAAAGATTTATTTGTATTCTTTTAAACTATGTATGTCTGGGGGGGGGGGAGTAGTATATGCACATGAGTCCAGGTGCTCATGGAAGAAAGCATTAGATCCCCCTGGAGTTGAAGCCACCTAATGTAGATGCTAGGAACTGATCACAGGGGCTCTGCAAGAGCACCATGCACTCTGGACTGCTGAGCCATCTCTCCTGCCCGAGCAGGTGATGACAGATTTTTAAAAGATAAACCTAAAAGTTGTTTCTGGCAGGAATTCCGTTGCCCAAATTCTCTGGCAGTTGAAAGAGAGCTGTCAACAACTGCACAGTACCAGAATGTAACAGCTATAGTGAGCGGCCAGGTGTGGTGACATGGGCCTGAAGCCCCAGCCAGCATCAGGGGCGACAGGAATATTGAGAGTCAAGACCATCCAAGGCTGCAGTGAGATCTGGTCTCAAGAAACAAGACCTTAGGTGAGAGCCAAGTTTATTTCTTCAATGCCTTCCCTGTGTGGTATGACTAGGCTGTTGAGTGGAAGGTGGCTACCAACAGGCAAGGTGGTCTGTCACGCATGTCCCACACATGGCCGTCATAGTCTGGACACCCTCCAGCAGACCCATGGTCTTTGGCCAGCCTTTGTATCCATGTCACTGTGTCTCTCAAGGTGTGACTGATGGTGTGAGAAGAGAAACTCTCTTGTTTTGCATAGGTTGAGGTGAATACAGGCAAGCTAATCATCCACAACATATGAGCCCTGCTCAAGCTCCCTGGGAAGGCGTCTACCCTGAACACAGCAAGGGGTGTGGCCTGTGCCAGCAGGCAGACCCTATCTAGCCCTCTACTCTGTTCAAGGACATGCTATTGTCCAGCCCCCGCCTGCATCTCTGTGTGAGGCGCTCAAGGAGGCCAAGCAGCCTGAGCCTGCATGGTGTGTGGAGGAAGAGGATAGCCACCACGTTGATACAGCTCTCTCCAGACAGGGCCAACTCTGCGAGGTTCATGAGCAGCTCATCCCTGGGGGAGCCCACATCCTTCCACAGCTTCAGCTGGGCCCGATGCAGGAGGACCGCATTGAAGAAGAGTCTACAGGCAAGCATGTTGAGAGCCACAGCCAGTGCCACCCAGCACCCCAAGGCTGTGTTCCTTTGAGCAGGAGCCCCTCGCCAGACTGGCTGTGTAGCATACAGAAGCAAGAGAACCATCTGGAAGCTCAGGGCAAGTGCAAAGCCCAGGCTGAACTTGACAATCTCGTATTCGGGCCACGCAGTCAGCGGATCCACCTGGCACATTGTGGTTGTATGCAACTCCCCAGATGTGCCCAGCAGGGACACCACGATGAGGGAACTACAGATAGCACAGCCCCCAATGGCAGCTAGGCTTGCCACAGGCCTTGCCAAGAGCCGGCAGCAGGGAGATTCCGGCAGAAAGGACAGGAGAAGCGTGGCTCCCTGAAGGTACTGGGCCATGAAGTAGCAGACATTGGAGAAGAATGAGAGTGCTCCACAGCCCAGGTTTGTTGTGGACATGTAGTTGGGTCGGCCAGCAGCATTGAGGGACAATAGAGTCACCAGGATGCTAGTGGCTGTGAGGCCCGCAAGGAGCCTGTCCAGCACTCCCAGCCTAGTACGGTCCAAGATGAACACGCTCAGACTGAAGAGCCCCATCACTAGGCTCAGTGGGACGCACACTGCTATGTACACCTGCGTGCACCTAGAAATGATGCTCTGTGCTGCAATGACGTCCTCCACAGCCGGGGACACATGGCTCGGGTAGCGGATCCAGGACATGTTGTGACGGTCCATCTTCAGGAGAGCTCTCAGTCCTGCAACAGAAGCAAAAGCTGTGTGGTCACATGGCTGGCCCAGGGAGGGGCACCTGTGCTATATAAGAGACAGGCTTTCTCACCGGGCGTGGTGGCGCACACCTTTAATCCCAGCACTTGGGAGGCAGAGGCAGGCGGATTTCTGAGTTCAAGGCCAGCCTGGTCTACAAAGTGAGTTCCAGGACAGCCAGGGCTATACAGAGAAACCCTGTCTCGAAAAACCAAAAAAAAAAAAAAAAAAAAAAAAAAAGAGAGAGAGAGAGAGACAGGGTTTCTCAAGGATACCTAGTACCAGCCTCTGTGTGAATGGAGGAAGGATGTCAGGACACAGTCTCAGGTTCAGATGTCTCCAACAGGCCTGGGGCTAAAGGTGCAGGGTGAGGTGAAAGAAAGCCCAGGCAGCCTCACTGCTGACCCCTAAGGACCGCACTGCTGCTCGACAGCTAACAGTGGCCTCTAGTTTCCCGGGAACAGGGTTGTAGGGCCCTAGCACTTGCTGCCGTTGCTGGGGACAGGCAGGCCTGAGATTATGGGACACTCTAGAAGACTCCAGCCAGTTTTGACCTTTGTAGGGACCTTGTTCTAGAAACCAGGGTGACGTATTTTGGAGGCTGGGATGTTGTGAGAGCTCCCTGGGGTAGCCAGACTTCCCGCCCTATTGGCCAGAAATGACATAGTAGCTGTAAATTCCTGGGCAGGGCTTTAAATAAGGATAGTGACAGCCTCAGTGCTCCGCCAGGCCATCTTTGGTAAATGAAATAATCTTGTTTCCATACAAATGGCCCCTTCCTCTCTTTAAAATTTAACTAAATAGTAGTGGAGGCCAGGAGATAGTGTTGCTGTTTATTCAAAGGAAATTGAGGGCGATAAAAGTGGAGCCATAATTTTAATGGGGTTCCTGAAGGCTGACCTAGCTCCAAAGCCAGCTTTTTGTTTGCTCTGAAGAGAGTCCACATGTCTGGGTGCTGTGTGTGTTTGTGTGTGTGCACATGCAAGCATGTGTTGTTGGCCTGGGCTGGCTGGTACATACAACGTGAGTATGGTTTGGCATGATATACCTGCTCTGTGCTCAAACTGAGGTTCTACGTGTGCTTGTGGTAGTTTAAATGAGGTGTCCCCCACGGGGTTAGACATCTGAACACTGGCTTCCTAGTTGGTGCTGCTGTTTGGGGAGGTTTAGGAGTTATGGCCTTGCTGGTGGAAGTGTGTCACTGAGGGCTCACTTTGAAACTATAGAGCCTCCCTCTCCCTCTGCCTCTTTTCATTCTTGTGCCGCTCGCTGCCATGCCTCCCCGCTATGATTGTATGAAGAATCTGTGTTTCTCTACAGTAACAAAAACCAAAGGCTACAACAGCTGTCACATATAGAAAACATGGAGGGAGATCCTGCTTCACTCATCTCTTCCCGGCCAGACAGAGAGATGAGACAGGAGATGGGGGGGGGGGCAGGGAAGAGCTCCGTGCATAGAGGAGGATGGACAAAGGCCCGGGGTCTCCTCCCAGCATGACTGATGGGCAGGAGTGCACAGAGCTGGGAATGCTTTATGCTTGTGTCCATGTGTGTGTGAGTGTGTGTGTGTGTGTGTGTGTGTGTGTATGTGCCTGCGAAGGCAGAAGGGACTGGGGGCGTTGTTCCCTGGAACTGGGCTTATTCAGGTCCTCTGTAAAAGCAGGAGCACTTCTAACCATTTCTTTGATTTTAAAATCAAGTTCTTTGCTTTAATAATTTTTTATCATTTAATTTTGAATTATTGTCACTTTTATCTTATGCGCTTGCTTGTTTTACCTGCATGGATGCCTGGATACTACATGTGTGGTTGGTGCCCACTGATGTCAGAAGAAGGTGTCAGATACGCAGGGACTTAGGTTACAAACAGTTGTGAGCCACCAGGTAGGTGCTGGGAATTGAACCAAGATCCCCGAGAAGAGTGGCCAGTGCTCTTAAGCCACCGAGCCATCTCTCCAACCCCTTTAAAAAAATTTTTTTTAAAAACTAATTTTTAGCATTTCACAATGCACACTATTCTACATTCAGGAGTCCAGGCTAGCCCCTGTCTGTTCACAGGCCTCTTGGGTTCTAGGACCCGCCACAGTCATCTGGTCATGCCCTGTACCTTGCCATCCTGTTCACCTGTCAGTCTTCAGACCCAGAGGACAGTTCTCTCTAGGTGTCCCAAGTAGCAGGAAGGTTGACTGATGAGTCTGAGGTGTGCCCAGTTGTTTACGGTGCCACCGCTACCACTGCCAGCCAGCCTTTGCTATTCCCCATGGGCCTGCAGGCGAGCTCCTCATGGTATCTGTCTCTTTCAGTCTGAAAAGACACAGCAGTGGCTGTGATGGCTTCCAGCTGCCAGTGCTTAAGGAGCCAGCGGCGTGGAAATGAAGAGTCATGGCCAGCCCGGGAGGAAGCAATTTCAAGTCTGTCTTGTCAGGTGGAATGGGAAGTCATCTTGTGATCTCTGACCACGGTCAGGAAGCAGAGCTGCTGAGCAGACATCTGATATACCTCTGCATCCACTCCATGCCTCGTGTGTGTGGTATGCTGCTAAGTGTGGACATTGACCACCAAGGGCCCTTCTGGCTTGCAGCCATCAGCGCTGCCTCAGGTTCCCAGGCAGTGGACTAGGATTGTGCCCAAGCTTGCTCCTTACCACAGGCTGTGTGATTCCGTCCATAGGGAAAAAGGCTACAGGCTGTCACCCAGGGTGGAGGGGCCTTGCTCAGGTCCCAAGTGCTCTAGCCAGGACATCTGGGCCCACACAGGGCCTTCATTATCTCACTTCTCAGATCTCAGTATTCTGACTGTACTGGGTACCAGTGCCCCTTCCCAGCCGGGAACGTGAGAGCAAATAATTGACTCCTGAGGGGCAGACACTGGTGCTGCACAGCCACACTTGGGGCTCTGCTCCCTGTACCCAGCCTGCCCAAGTTGAGGGTTTCACCAAAGTGCCAACCTGTGCTTTTGTCCTTCAGAGTGGGTGAAAGCCCATTCAGACTAGATGAGCTTGTCTCCCTCCTGATCCTCGAGCTCTGTCCTAAAGAGGCCTGCTAGGGAAGGAGCAGCCAAGAGCTTGTGTGCACTGCACTCCCTGGCACACCTTAATGCTCTACTACCATCTGCCGTCCTGTCTTTGTTGAGGTTCAGAGGGCCCAGCCATTCTTGGGAGCCCAAGGTCACAGTCCTAGCAAGCACCTACCAATATGTTGTACCTGACAAAATACTGCCAAACCTTCCGCAATCTGCTCTTCAGTGCCCAGCCTTCTCCTGGCACCCTGTGTCCTGGGTTCTCTGTAGCCTGAACAGTTCAACTCCTCTTCCCCCGTAGTCCACTCCAAGCGGGATGGAGAGATGGGGAGGCAGGCAGCAGGGCTGAGATGGGAAGCCAGCCTGAGCTCAGGTCCCAGTGTTCTCCCATTGGGTAACACATGCACTAGTCCCCTGGAGTATGTCTGTCTGTCTGACAGCGCTTGCATCTCAGTTCATATGCGCACTAGGACAGCCTGAGTCAGTTGGCCTGAGTCAGCCTGGGAGTTAGTGCCACAGAGACCTGAGCCTAGGGTCAGCCTGAGAACTTGAAGCTCTTCCCCAAGTCTGTTTTAAAGAATCTGTAGAAAAGACACATACTCTTCTTGACAGGCACCACCTTGACTCTGGTCACAGCCCTCCCTCGACACAGCTCCTCACTGACCGCACTTGGCACCCAGTCCCGGCAGCTATTTATCTGCTTTATCTTCTGCAACTTAGACACACGTCCAGGGTAGCACATGGTCTCTGTGGCAGCCTCAGTGAGGTCTCGCTTTCTTGTGCACAGGAGGTGTCTGCCTCCCTGCCACTGTGTGTCCTTGTTGTCCCCGCCTGCCCCACTAAGACTTCTTCCTGTCACTAAGAAGTGCACACAGTGTTAGACAGCAGCTCTCACACAGCTGCTCTCCGCTCTCTTTCATTTTTCTGGGAGGGGGGGCACATATCTGAGAGTGGCATGGCTAGTTCCAGGGTCACCTGAGGTCACCAGTTTTCCAGCGTGGCTGGACCATCCTACTCTCTGACCACAACCCAGCCCGACTTCTTAAAAGCCCTAGAGCGCCGCAGAAGAGAGACAGAACTCCATGGACGCATTGCAGGCTGAGAACCTGTGGCTTCCTGACCCTGCAGAAGGGCCGCCGAGGTCATCTCTGTGTCCCTTGGGAGCTCCCCAAGGCTAGCATCTGAGAATGCTGTGTTCCTGCAGTGACTCTTGGCCACCACTCTGTAAATAGCCTTTCAGAATGGTTCCTGGAAGTGGGCCCCTCACCCAGCACTGCTTAGGTAGGGAGAAGAGAGCGCACATAACCCAGGACATTTTCTAAAGGCCAGGAGAGAGCTTACCAAGCCCTTCCCACATGGCACAATGCTCTTACAGACAGATCCTTTCAAGCCACACTTACTGTACAGATCTGTCCAGCAAGGCTCATACATTGTTTCAAACAACGCAGAAATGACATGAATGTGTGAGATTCTATTGTGTGATCCACAGGTGGCATGGGTGGCCTTACATGTGTGTGGTACAGCAGGCAAAGTGACCTCAGCATCCTAGGAGGACTTCCTGGCTCCCCACTACCTCCACAGGTTTACTGTGGTGCCCCACAGACTACCGGCTCAGGGAGAGGAGGCCTGCGAATATGGCGTACAAGGGAACAGAAGTGGACAGCAGATTGAGGAACTGAGTCCAAAGCTGGAACCCAGAAGACCAGAGCTGCCCTGAGAGATGGTTCCTGTGTCTGACATGCTGTGTTCCACTCGGCAGGCCCCACCCCACTCCATCCCTCAGCTGTCTGCTCCTTTTGGCAGGACTCAGCCATTCTAACGCCTCTGGCCTCGGCTCTGTAAATGTTTCCATTGCAGTCTCCTGCCCCGTATCCTGGGGCAGAGCCGCTGTGAGTCACCCTGTCTGTTTCACACACGTGGCCTGGTGCCCTGCTCCAGCCCCCGTCCAACCCTGCACAGAGGTGTAACCGTGGAGGGAGCTTGGACTGACATCACAGTAGTGTGCAGGGCCAGCAAGGAGCCACCCACCTCTGATCCTTAGCCCAGGGATCTGGAAAGGCAGTACACGACTCATAGACTGTCACAGTGGGCAGCAGGGAAAGCCTGACTATCCTTGTTTGTCCTTTTGGTCCCAAGGATGTCTGTTTCTATGCTTTTAGAAACAGAAAAATTACTTTCATTAAGATAAGGATAAAAGCAGTCTCTTGTTTGTTTTTCTCAAATCTTCCAGATAAGGTGCATATGCCTTTTGTTTCTTGTAGATGTGTGTGCACGTGTGTACATACCAGGCACTTGAACATGCAGACATGCATGCACATGTATGTATAACCAGGCACATACCAACACCCAAGTGTACATGTGCACATACATAGGTAGATATGCATCTGGATACACAGAAACAAAAAACATGCACGTACCAGGTACACCCTGACATATAGATGTGTGCACACCAGGCACATGAACAGGCAAATATACATTCACATGTATGTACGCATAGATTCACACTAGACATATCTTTACAAACAGGTACACATATGTGCACACACCAACATAAACTGTGTATGCATGTGCACACGTACACATAGACACTAGTCTCTAGGAGCTCCATATTCTTCCTGGTCCCCATGTGCTGTGGGCCAGGCTGGCACTCTAGTCCAGTGATAGCGGCCTAGCTGGGCAGACCTGCCTGGCCTCACACAGACATCCTGCTTCCTGCAGAGTGGTTGCTCTCTGGGCCTGTGGGTAAGAAGCAGAATAGAACCTCCTGTAGCATCAGACCAAGGCCCTGGGCCTCCTAGCATCCACCTCGGCCTTCGTTCTGGGAAACCTAGCACACTTCCTTCCGTGGCAGCATGTTAGGTGGGGGGACTCTGTGATTGTTTAAATAAGGCCTGAGTGTTCCCAGCGTCCTCCTTGAGCACCGGAGATGAGAGTGGAGGGATGACCCCAGAGAGGGTGAGACCCAGACCCTGGAGGTTTCCGAATGGCTTACACATGGCTTTGTGTGACACCTTTCCCACAAGGCTGAGCTTAAGGAGTGCAAGCTCGCCCTGAAGTCAGGGCTGGTGGTACTGGCCCTGAGCACTGGAGCTGACCGTCCCTGTCACCAGGTACCATGTGCTACCTGAGGCCCTCAGCTGTCCTGAGATCCAGTAGCCAGGCTAGAGTGAGTGATCCAAGAGGTTGCTCCAAAGCAGGATTCACCTGAGATGACAAGCAAGAGCTGGAGCTGTTCTGTGCTGGGCCGCCTGGTGGGGAGGGTGGAGCTGAAGTCACCAGGAGAGGTGTCCACCATTTCCTGGCTTTCCGCAGTCTTGATTCTTTCTGTAGTCCTGATTCACTTACTGTGGTTCTGTGAGGTTCTGCACAGCCTTCATACTATAGTGTGTGTGTGTGTGTGTGTGTGTGTGTGTGTGTGTGTGTGTATGTGTGTGTGTGTGGGGGGTCAGATGATCTTTTTCTGTTCTATTTCTGCAATATCAGGTACCATAGCAACGGTGGCAACAGGGAGTGGCAAAGCAGTCTGGCCTGGGCCGCAGTGGCAAAGGCTTTTGGCAGGAAATCCTGAAGGATTCTCTCTGCAGTCTGCCCTCTGTGGCCCCTCCCTGCTGGTCCTTCCCCCAGCTACAGGTCTTCCTGGCCCTTTTGGCCAGCTGCTTGATGGCACCCTGCCTGAGCTGGGTATGGGCAAGAGCAAGGTTTCTGGCCAGCCAGAGCCAAACAGGTGAGCTCCAGAGGAGGGGATAGGAGAGCAGTGGAGCACTTGACCAGAGCAGCTTCCCAGAAGGGCCAAAGGCTCTGTGTCTCGGCTTCCTGTCCCGTCACTCTTTCAGATGGCGCAGACGGCTGTCTCTGGTGGCCCAGTGAGCCATCAGCACTACAGCTGTGCTCACACGTGTGTGCTCACACTTTGGCACTACAGCTGTGCTCACACGTGTGTGCTCACGCATCAGCACTACAGCTGTGCTCACACGTGTGTGCTCACACTTTGCACTACAGCTGTGCTCACACGTGTGTGCTCATGCATCAGCACTACAGCTGTGCTCACACGTGTCTGCTGGGAGTGGATGAGGTTTGGGTCTGCTAAACACCACTGCAGAGCGTCCCTGGAAGGACACGCCTGACAAGGTATCCAGCTAGCTAGTGGCTCTCCTTGCCTTGGCTCACAGGGACTCACGTCGAGGGCATCACACCTGAGTACAAAACCCACCATGTGCAAAGGTGGCCAGCCCGATCGCCCCAGTTTCCAAAGGCTTTCTTCCAGCCCCTCCCTGCTAATGCCGGCTAGGCTCCCGCCTCACCCTGCTGCAGTCCAGCCAAAAGAGATCTCCATTTCCAGGTTTCATGCGCCATGCAAGCACATATTCCAGATGTGCCCACTATAGAGCACTCTTTATGTCCTGCCCCACCAGCCTCTCTCCAGAGCTGAAGTCCTCCCATAGCAATTACCCTGACAGCCCTGCTTGCCAACATGAGCTGTACTGGCTGACCACTCCTGGGCCTTTCCCATTCACTGTGGAAGCTGACCAGAGCCACCCTTGGCCCTTCAGGAAAAAGCTGCATCACCATACAGAAAGCTAGAGTTTTTCGGTTTTTTTGTTTTTTGTTTTTTGTTTTTTTAACGTAACGGAACTGACCTGTACCATAAAGAAATTGGTCTGCACAAACTTCCCACAGCTGTGAGTGGTCCCTGGGTGCATTCTCTGGTCACTCAGAAGCAGGAGGACAAGCTGGGTAAGCAGGGTCACTACCTCTCCAGGACATAAAAACAGTGCTCACCTGTGCCAGGCCTGGGCTCCACACAACGCTCCATCAGCACTGGGGGGTTGCCGTGAAGCTGGGGCATGCTCTCTGTTCATCCAGTCTTCCCTCCATGGCTCCACACTTTCCAAAGACAGGCTGGCACATACGCCCACAGTTCCTAAGGAAAAACAGGATTTGGCCTGGAGTCGTCCAAACCACACACTGTGTTTAAGCGGGCTATGGTTGGACCATGTGACCTAGAAGAATCCAAATGGGCCTATGTCTGAGGTGGAAGAGTGACGTGTGTGTGTGTGTGTGTGTGTGTGTGTGTGTGTGTGTGTGTCTGAGGGTTTCCAGAGCTTTCTTGAAGAAGTGTGCTGGCCACTCACAGAAGGTCCCTCCCAGAAGGCAAAGACATTTGTAACCTAAAATAGGAACTGAAGCCCCACCCAGCAGGAAAAAGTCCTCCCAGCGAGTGCAAACCAGTGCATGGAACCTTGCCACATGGATGAGGGTCTTGTCCCTCTGTCCCTGACACAGGGTGACTCAGGACAATGGGCACTCCAATCTGGATGGCAGGTGACACCTGGCACCCCTTACTACCCTTGCACCAATGGCTGGAGCTGCATCTCGGGGTTGCATGGAATGGGGCTGTGCCTAGACATGACACCAGAAGGTACATCTGCTTGTGTCGTCTCTCTGGGCCTTGCTCAGGTTGCCATGATGCTGGCTGAGAGGAGTCCTGAAGAGAGATCCCCAGCCAGATGAAGGTAAACAGTTTGGGAACACTTTAAAGATCTCAAAGTGCAGTGGGCTTTACCTGCTCTCCTGCCCATCCGCCCCCGGGTGTGCCCACTTCTGCAGTGTTACAGGCTGGTCATGCGGTATCAGCCCCAAGCTGCCCTGTGGTACAGGTCTCTGGCGGTTCCTTCAGCCTCCTGAGTGCTGTAGGAGAGCCATCCCAGCCTTGTGTCGGGCCCTCTGGGTAGTTCCTGTGTAGACTACTGCTGTCTGACTTGAGGGGTGGGAGTGGGGAATGGGGTTAGAAAGCCGTTAACTAGGACCTGGACTCCTCCTGAGTGCATTTTCAGCCCTGAATGCCACATGCTGCCCCAGAGAGGAAGAATGTAATGGGAGAGAAGTCTGAGGAGGCCCTAATGGCTCAGGCCTCATCCCAGTGGCCCCCCTTTCCCCCTCCCCACCTGGTGTGTGATGAGTGGCTGTCAACCCACAACTCCGTGCCAGCTTCCTGTGTGTTCCCTTCCTGGCCGCAAGGTCAGTGTGGTAGCATTCAGCTCGTGGACTCTAAGGCCAGTGGGGCCACCTCTGGTACTTCCTTATTTAATGACAATTCTCAGTGTGGCCACTGGCTATGACCTTCCTAATGGCCTTTGACAGTTCTTCAAAACCCTATTGTGTCACTCCTGAGAATGGCCCCTTGCGTATCAGGCTTCCATGATAGGACATGGCCTGTGGGCTCACCAGCTAGACTCCTTTGCCTCACTTGGGCTTTGTCCCACAATGAGTGCCTAAGCCTTCTCCCAGGGACTGGACAGGCAGGCACAGACGTAGGGTGGGGACCCTGGGGCTGACAACCCTCTCTGTTTCAAATTCTGTTTATCTGCTGGTAAGGGAAGTAAATATAGATTTCTCTGAGGCCCACCACTGTGCCCTCTGTGTGTCGCACACCCTCTCCCCTGGTGAAGGGACAACTCCATGTTAACAGTCTTCTTCTGGAACTATCTTCTACCTAGTAACACCTCTAGGCCCAAAGGGAGGAGCTCTGGGGACAGGCCGTGGGACTAGAGGCTCCGCCGCAGCTCAGCTTGAGCTAAAATGAGGTAGTGACCAGCCTGCCCCAGCCTCAACAGCTCAGACACTGGAACCTCGGGACTGCAGAGCAGGCTGCCGTCAGTGCACAGATGCGTAGCCCAAGCCTCTACACCTTGGTGTGGCCCCGCATGTCCTCGGGTCCTTAGGCTGAGCCAGTGCGTGGGACAACCCTGCCTCTTGTGTGTGCCTAGACAGAACTGTGGCTCCTCTCTCCGCATTCACTGTTGTGAGCGCTTTGGAGTTAGACACCCCATCTCCAGGCCTTAGTGTCCTGGGAAATGGGCAGTGATAGCCCCGAGCTCAGGTTAGCTCGTGGGTGTGGTGGCTCTCCTTTGTGGTGCTGGGTAAATTGGTTCTCATGGGCATTGCAGGGCCCCAGCCATGAACTAACCACTTCCCAGACAGACTTCCATTCTAGCTCAGTGACCACTTCCTTGATGTCACAGGCCTTCTTCAGTTTATGACCTAAAGCTTATGCCTAAGCTTGTGCTTGCTTGGACGTGTGCTGTCAGCCCCAAAGTGCTGGCCCGAACCTTTGCTCTGACCTGGTAATAGAATCCAGGGAGCCGTGTCCCTGGACTGCATACTCACGCTGCTGTAAGCATTCAGAAGGATGTGGCCCCTGCATTGCGTGCACATGCTGCCGCGGGAATTCAGAATTGAGGAAGTTGTGGCCCCAGACTGCATGTTCATGCTGCTGCAAGCATTCAAGATGATGTGGCCTCTGGGCTGCGTGCACATGCTGCTGTGGGATTACAGGAAGCTGTGACCCTCAGACTGTGTGCTCATGCTGCCTTGGGATTACAGGAAGCTGTGGCCCCAGACTGTATGCTCATGCTGCTGCAAGCATTCAAGATGATGTGGCCTCTGGGCTGCCTGCACATGCTGCCGTGGGAATTCAGAATTCAGAATTCAGAATGCAGCAAGTTGTGGCCCCAGACTGCATGCTCATGCTGCTGCAAGCATTCAAGATGATGTGGCCTCTGGGCTGCCTGCACATGCTGCCGTGGGAATTCAGAATGCAGCAAGTTGTGGCCCCAAACTGCATGCTCATGCTGCCATGGGATTACAGGAAGCTGTGGCCCTCAGACTGTGTGCTCATGCTGCTGCAAGCATTCAAGATGATGTGGCCTCTGGGCTGCCTGCACATGCTGCCGTGGGAATTCAGAATTCAGAATGCAGCAAGTTGTGGCCCCAGACTGCATGCTCATGCTGCCATGGGATTACAGGAAGCTGTGGCCCCAGACTGCATGCTCATGCTGCCATGGGATTACAGGAAGCTGTGGTCCTCAGACTGTGTGCCTATGCAGCTGTGCTCAGGACCTGCACAGCCCATAGTCCTTTCCCACAGGAGCCCCCAACACCAAGGGCAGAGTAGTCTGTGCTGGGTGGGAAGGAGGGGAGGCATACAAATTTTGCATAAGGAAGGAAGGGACAGTGGGTAGGTATGGCTTCCTTTCTCCCTCTTCCCCCACCCCCAGCCATAGTGTGGTTGCCCACCAGCTGGGCGGCTTTGGCTGCCCCCACCATGGCTCTCCCCACCCCCATTTATCATTTCCCCAGCTGAGCCTGTGGTGAGTGTGGTGGCTGCCTTCCTCCCTGTCCCCTCTTAAGGATGCACCTTGGTTTTTGTTTAGTTGGTATTTTTGTTTTTGAGACAGGGTCTCAGTATGCAGCCCTGCCTGGCCTGGAGTTCACAATGTAGACCAGGCTGACCTCAGACTCACAGAGTGAGTTTGTCTCTGCTTCCTGAGTGCTGGAATTCAAGGGGTTGTGCCACCACACCCAGCAAGGATACACTTGATGTCACCTGGGCCGTGATCACCTGGCCACAGGCCACAGATGGTCTGGGCAGCAGAGTGTCCCCAGGTTTTTCTGTCTGCACAGCTGCTGATCCTTCGATCCTCCCAAGTGTGCTGGGAACTGGTGGGGAGGGAGGCCCACAGGATGGCCCTCCTTCCCACAAAGACACAGAGCAGGCTGTTCACATAGCCAGGTGGTGGAAGCAAGCAGAAGAGCATAGCCATGCATCTGTCCTGCAGACATCCTTCAGCATGGAGATGACGACGGAAGTTCTAACACGCAGTGATGCCACTTGCCTTACGATTCCTCTTCAGAAGAGACAAAGCTCGTAGACAGAAAGCAGATGGGGCTCCTCAGTTTCTTTTCATATTGCGTCAACAGTGATGACTTTTTTGATCCCCTCGACTCCGCCACAGCTTTACATTTTAAGCACAGCTTTATCTGAGGGTCATGTTTATAATTCTGTTTTAAGCATAGAGTTTGGTTAGGTAGGGCACATGTATAAGGCTAGGCACCCTCACCAGACTCAAGTAGGAACATTGTCAAATCTTCTAGCTGGTTGGTAGCTCACCCCAGCCCCTCTGAGCCCTGAACCTGCTACAGTGGGTATACAGAGATGGGCAGTGATCCCATGTGTCTCAGCTGCTTTGTGGGGGTCTCCAGAACGCAGCTAGCACTTCTTCCTGAAAGTCTGCAGAGCAATGGTAGCAAACACGTCTCTTCGAAAGCAGCTCTAAGAGATCCTTTGGCCTCTCTCCAGTGCCTTACTCTGTGACCCTGAAGTTTAGAAAGGTGGTGGTTTGGGGGCATTGGCATCTGGGGGCCTATGGAAGGAACTCAGTATGTGGTCTAGGGGTGGAGGGTCATCTTGTCATACTGTGTCATGACAGCTAAGGTAAGAACTAATGACTTTGGTCTTCCAGTGTGGCAGCCCAGGGGTCAGGAGGACAGGTTCACAGAATGACCTGTAGGAAACCTTTTCCATGATGAGGGCTACAGAAAATCAGGAGCGGGAAGCCAGGGACCAGGGATTGAAAAGCCAGAGTGGATCCGGTTTTGGCTAATGCTGGTGGCATAGGGCTCTCTACCTGGTCCTTTTCTATTGTGGGACATCTGTCCTCATTGTGCTGGGCTTGGCTTCTCTCTGTCTCACCTCCTCCCCATCTATCACGTATCTTAGCTCTCCATCTGGCATCTTTCCTCATCTATAGTGGCACTATTATAGGCACACTGCCTACCAAGCTGTTTTTGTCCGAGCGTGTACATTTAGGGGCACAAGCTATTCTGTGATCTGTCTACCTGGAGCAGTCAATGAGTCTGTGCAGGTTGGACCTGGGGTCTGTCCTAGGCTACTGTGGCTTTCCTACCAGGTGCTGTAGACTGACCCTGCAAAGGACCCTCAGGGGAGTGCTGCCTACATTGTGCTGTGTCCCCAGGAAAACACTAACTGATTGCCTGGCTGACTGTGTAGTGACAGCTGCAGGCCCTTCCTTGGAATTTTGGAACAGATTTGAAGATGGCATCTGGCTATCTATAACCTTCAGCTCTCAATCCTCCTGTCTCTACTGCCCAGTGCTGGGGTTATAGGTATACACCAATACACCTGGTTTATGCCATCCGGGGTTAGAACAACAGGCAGGCCCTCTGCCAACTGAGCCACATCCTGGTAACTGTTTTTGTTTATTTGGTTTTGAACTTTTTTTTTTTTTTTTTTTTTTTTTTTTTTTAAAAAGGGTTTCTGTGTAGCCCTGGCTGTCCTGGAACGTGCTCTGTAGATCAGGCTGGCCTCGAACTCACAGATCCACCTGCCTCTGCCTCCCAAGTGCTGGCATTAAAGGCGTGCACCACCACCACTCAATTTGAATTTTATTTATTTATTTTGAGGCCAGGTATCCCAAGCTGGGCCTGGAACTTCCCATCCTCCTGCCTCAGCCTCTCAGAGGACTATCTGGAGTGCCCTTCCTCCCTGCACATCTATCTGATCAGTGCACATCTCTGTTGATGCATGGCTGATTTTAGTGTTTTGTTTTGTTTTTTTAAGGTTTATTTATTATATGTAAGTACACTGTAGCTGTCTTCAGACACCCCAGAAGAGGGCATCAGATCTCATTACAGACGGTTGTGAGCCATCACGTGGTTGCTGGGATTTGAACTCACGACCTTTGGGAGTGCACTTCTGCTGAGCCATCTCTCCAACCCCTGATTTTGGGTTTTAATGCAATGGTTTTAATGTGGTTTCTTCAGTCTTCTTTAGTGCTGCCAACATGACCGTTGGTCCTCCTGCTCTGCCTGGCTTCCTGTCACAGGATGGCATAGTCTGCAGAGGACGTACAGCTTCCCTGTGGAACTCTTGAGTTTTCCAGAAAGCTTGTCCAGGTTTTTGGATTATTTTAAATGGGAAATGGCAGTGATGTACATATGCATGGAGGCCACAGTCAACTTAAGGTGTCATCTTCACGAGCTCCAACCATTTCCTTTGAGCCTGGCAGGCCCTTTCATTGGCCTTGACCTCACCAATTAGTTCCGGCTGGTCAGTGTGTGCCAGGATCATGCTCTCTCAGCAGCCCCATCATCGGACAGACAAGCGCTCTCTACCACACCTGATAGATACTCTTATGTCTGTTCTGCAACCTGAGCTCAGAGCCTTGTGTTGTCAAGGCAAGTGCTTTACCAACAGCCATTTCTTTTGTTTAGCTTGGAGCTGTAGGCCAGGCTCTCAGACCCAGGCCCATCTTGCCATTCCACCTGTGCTAGCTAATTTTATGTCAGTTTGATACACACTAAAGACAGAAGGGGACACCAGTTGAGAAAATGCCTCCATAAGACTGGGCTGTAAGCCGGGCGTGGTGGCGCACACCTTTAATCCCAGCACTCGGGAGGCAGAGGCAGGCAGATTTCTGAGTTCCAGGACAGCCTGGTCTACAAAGTGAGTTCCAGGACAGCCAGGGCTATACAGAGAAACCTTGTCTTAAAAAACCAAAAAAAAAAAAAAAAAAAAAAAAAAAAAAAAAAAGTAAACAAACAAAAAATCGCTTCTCGGCCTTTTGGCTAAGATCACGTGTAGTATCTGTTCTTATCAGTTTAATATCTGATACGTCCCCTATCCGAGGACAATATATTAAATGGATTTTTGGAAGTAGGAGTTGGAATAGGAGCTTGCTCCGTCCACTCCACGCATCGATCTGGTATTGCAGTACCTCCAGGAACGGTGCACCCCCTCTGGGGAATAAAAGCGGTTTGAAAAATAGAAAAAAAAAAAAAAAAAAAAAGACTGGGCTGTAAGCAAGCCTGTGTAGCATTTCCTTAATTAGTGACTGGTTGGAAAGGGCCCAGGCCACTGTGGGAGATTGGGAGATGGTTGTGGATTTAATATAAAGCAGGCTGAGCAAGGCATGGGGAGCAAGTCAGTAAGCAGCACCCCTCCATGGCCTCTGCATCAGCTCCAGGTTGCTGCCCCATTTGAGTTCCTGTCCTGACTTCCTTCAGTGATGGACAGTGAGCGCTGTGGAAGTGTGAGCTAAGCACTCCTCCCAGCCTGCTTTGGTCCTGGTGTTTCATCACATGTAACACATCACAATAGTAACCCTAACCAGGATACCACCCTTTGCCGCTGCCTCCTTTTAGTGAAAGGCCTTGAGGGTTCTATATCATGCTTCAGCTATCCACCTCTCTTCCTGGCTGTGGGCCGAGAGACTCTAACACTTGACTGCACTAGCCATGTAGAAGTCAGCTACAAGGAATCTCAGGGTGAAGGCGTGATGTGAGCCAAAGCACGCTAAGGCCTTGGCACGCAGGATCCTGAGCTGTGTCTGTGCAGAGAGCTGTGCTATATTGACTGTATCGGCTACTCCTGTGTCCTATCCTCTAACGGGAAGCACCTTAGGGGAGGAAGGCTTGATTTGGGGCGACTTGAGAACATACAGTCATCGTGGCAGGAGGCAGAGAGAAGTGGACGTCGTTGTTTGCTTTGCTTTCCTTTTTTATTTGCGATGCAAGCCTGGGGACTAGAGTTGCCCACATTCAGGGAGGGTCCTGCTTCACTTAACCCAATCTGGAACATTTTTTGGCTGACTTGTGAAGTTTGTGTCATAGGTCATTCTAAGCCCTACCACGTTGATAGAAATTGTCACATTGGGCTTGGCACTAATCAAGGCAGAGTTCCCTGTGGCCACAGAGAGCCTGGATCCTGTTACTATCTACAGGGATTTCAGACCTGAACCTGTATGTGTGGCTGACCAAGAGTGCATCAGGGGTCCATGAGACCGGAGAAGATCCCCATTCTCCCAGCTGCCTACACTTCATACGCAGGACTTGAGAACACATAGCTAAACAATCTAGGCTCACTTAGTAAAGCCAAGACTGTTGGGCTTTCCTGAAGGCACAGTGAAGGAGAGCTGAGGGACACCTAACATAGTGCCAGGTTCACAAGGCGACTCCTAAGAAGCCATTGGAGGCTGGGGAGATGGCTCAGCAGTTAAGAGCACTGAATGCTCTTCCGAAGGTCCTGAGTTCAAATCCCAGCAGCCACATGGTGGCTCACAACCATCCATAATGAGATCTGATACCCTCTTCTGGGGTGTCTGAAGACAGCGTACAGTGAACTTACATATAATAAATAAATAAATCTCAGAAGAACGAGGAGGAGGAGGAAGAGGAGGAGAAGGAAGAGAAGCAGCAGAAGCAGGAGAAGCAGAAGCAGTAGGAGCCATTGAGCCCGCAAAGGGGAGCCTATGTCCTCAGTCTCATAAGCCCCCTGCAGTGGGACTGCTGTGATAGGGCCTTGCCCATGTCCCCCACATCCACTGCAGTGTCTGCCACAGCAGGTGTGGCCACATGGTATTTAGCAGTCCATCTGTGGGCGTGCACACAGACCAGCCCTGCCTTAGCACTGGAGCATGTGGGGTCTTTGCCCCTGCTGGTTAAGGTGCAAAGGGGCTGCCTCCAGGGCTTCAGCAGATTGCGACTTGGAAAGACTTCTGGGCAAGAAGGCTGCCAGAGGGAAGGAATGGCCAGGGGCAGAGCCTCCATCCCACTGAGAGTTGCACTGCCCCTCAGCTTAGCCGTGATGTGGCAAAGACAGACTCACCCCCAGACCCACATTTGCTAAAGGTCATAGAATAAGTTGTGTTGGAGCCCAACTTCATGCTCAGAAGCTCTAGAAATCAAGCATTTCTCCATGTAAATCTATCCTGTTATGGAGGTGGCAGACATCAGTGGATTGCCCGGGACACTTAGCAGGGGCCCACACTATCTGTTGTGGGAGGGCCTTGGGCTTGGCAAGCTGATAGTGATTGCCTGACTTGCCCTCTCCTGGCTCCTGGCCACCTGTCTCTGGCTTGTGCTGCCTGTGGAGGTTTGAAGTCACCGACAGCAAGTCCAGCGATGGCCACTGGGTGGAGCTCTGAAACATAAACCCAGGCAAGTCCTAAGACAGGCTCTTGTGTTCATAGCTTGAAAACAACAGCACTTGTCACTTTACAGCATTCTGTATGTATCTCCCAGGCTCTGCCATCCATGATGGAGATGGCATGGGGCTGGCCATCCTTGTCCCCTCCTCAGGAGACACTGAGGGCCAGTCCATACATGACCCAGTTGACAGACCTCCACCTTCCTGGCTGATGAGTTCTGACAGGTGCATGCAGCCACATAACCAGTGGCCCATTGAGAGACTGTTTCCATCATTCTAGAAAGTTCCTCAGGGCCCCAGAGATAGTGTCTCCTTTCCTGGCCTAGGAAGGCAGGCTGTTGGGTGTCCAGGGTGACTGTTTATGCATTCACACAGTGCATATTACACACACACACACACACATACACAGAGGGAGACCTAGAAATAGGAGAGTCGGGGAAGCGGAGAGTGGTGGTCAGAACACATAGAGAGTATAACTTTCCAGCAGTGATAGGTTTTAAGTCCTTCCCTTTTCCTAGCTGTGACCTGACACATGAGTCAGGAACACTCTGGCTCACAGTGAGGGGAGCTGGGTGGTAGGAGCCTGGCTCATTTAACTCTCATCTAAAAAGAAGCCTGGAGACTTAACTATGATGTGTCTCGATTAGGGTTGGAAAGAAACTCCAGGGACCTAACATGAACCCCAGAAAAAAACTAAGTTTAGGCCTGAAGTGCTTGTGGTGACTTAGGGTAACCTCTGCTCAAGTTCCCACCTTAGAAAGCTCCCTGTACACCTCTGGTCCTGTCCCCTGCCAACTGTGGCGCATGCTAGGCAGCACTGGAGGCTGTGTGCCCTGGCCTGGTGGCAGCAGCACTGGAGGCTGTGTGCCCTGGCCTCACTTGCTGAAGTTTTTGGTGTGTCTTTCAAGTACCCTGCCAGGGAGGAGTCCAGTCCTTGCACTACCCTGGTGTGACGTGGAGGCCCTCCGGAGTGGCAGTGCCTCAAGATAAGTTTGGAGCCACTGGGTTTGGACTCCCTGACCTCAGATCTTGGTGTTGCCAAAGCTGACTGCACCATAAGAATACCAGGAAAAGCACACCCCTGACTGTGTACATCCATTCACCACACTTGCATTCAGCAAACCAGGCAAGCTCGCAGCATGCTCCAGACTTCCAGCATAATGGCCAGGATCTTAATTTTTTTTTAAGGTTTATTTATTATATGGAAGTACACTGTAGCTGTCTTCAGAAACCTCAGAAGAGGGCATCAGATCTCATTACGGATGGTTGTGAGCCACCATGTGGTTGCTGGGATTTGAACTCAGGACCTTCTGAAGAGCAGTCAGTGCTCTTAACCGCTCAGCCATCTCTCCAGCCCCCATGCCCAGGTTCTCACTGGTTCCTTTATGGCTCAGCACTGTGTATAAAGTGGGGTCAGCTGCTGCTGGAACAGACCATCCCACATGTGCCAGGAGCCTCTGGGGAACTGCTAGGTTGTGAGGAGACCCCCAGCCTGTCCCTAAACATGGGTGACATTTGGGGGCAAAGAATAGTCCACGGGTGTGGCCTTTCCATTGCTAATCCGTGGCTAGCTAAGTGACAACTCCAAGTTCCCTTTGTCACCCATAAGGCCTGCAGCCACGGGGTATATGACAGGGAGCAAGTCTTGGTTTATCAGCTTAATGTAATTCTGTAGACAAACTGCAGAGTAGACAAAAAAAAAATGCAGAGGTTTATAGTATGAGTGGAAACAATCTTTTTTTTTTTTTTTTTTCTTATTTTGTATATGTGTGTACACTGTAGCTGTCTTCAGAAACATCAGAAGAGGGCATCAGATCTCATTACGGATGGTTGTGAGCCACCATGTGGTTGCTGGGATTGAACTCAGGATCTTTGCAAGGACAGTCAGTGCCATCTCTCCAGCCCCGGAAACAATCTTTTAAAGAAAGATTTGTGTTACTATTTGGAAACAATCTTTTAAAGAAAGATTTGTGTTACTATTTATGTGTATGTGGGTACACATGGAGGCCAGAAGAGGGTGTTAGATTCCCTGGAACTGGAGCTGTAGATGGCTGTGAGCCGCCTTGTGGTTACAAGGGGTTGAACTCATGTCCTCAGGGAGAACAGCCTGTGTTGTTGTTTTGTTTTGTTTTTGGAGGGACAAAGTTTCTGTATAGACCTGTCGTGGAACTCACTGTCGACTAGGATGGCCTCAAACTCACAGAGATCCGCCTGCTCCTGTCTCTCAAGCACTGGGATTATAGGTGTGCTCCACCATACTTGGTTAATAGCCAGTGTTCTTAATCCCTTAGCCACCTTCGAAGCCCTGAAGACTTTGACTTGAGACAAGGTCTGTGCATCCGGGCTCAGATTCAAACTCTGTCGCCAAGGATGCTCTTGCCCTCCTTATCTCCCAGATGATGAGTTTATAAGCATCCACCACTACACCAGGGTCATGTGGGTGCTGGACCAAGCCTGGGGCTCCATGTGTGCCGGGGAAGCGCTCTACCACTGAGCTGCATGTACAGCCAAGAAACAACCAGTTTTAAAGGACTTTGCTTGCTGGTTCCTCATACAAATCATGTATCCTAGAAGCACACGGCGTAGGAAATGGGACATTGACCTGACAATTGCTTAGTAGTAGGTGCTGGTGCAAAGCCCTGGTGCTCGAACCCTGACCCTCCCCAACACCATTTAAAAAACCATAAAGGGAAACAGGGTGATGAGTGTTAAATAATTTAATAGTCTTCAGAAGTGTGGATCTCATCAGTAGTTTCTTTTTCACATTCACAGAATTTTGGCAAATGGATCCAGCAACTGGGGTGGATCCTGTAGGAAAGGAGACAGAACACCCACATCTTCCCATGGGCTTAAACCCAAGAACCAGACACACAGATTAACAACGTTCTCTCTGATCTGACCTTTGTGGAATGCTTTCTCTGACAGAACAGGTATCTGTTGGTTCCTGAGTATATCTACCCCAGTAAGCAATGGGCCTGGTTTCCTATGTCGTGTCACGTGGCATTGAGAAGGAAACCCAAGAAAAAAGGTCACCTTCTGGAATCCTGAATAATGACACATAGCAAGCTTTCTTACTAGTTAATGAAAATAAGAGCATTCATTGTAAATTAAAACCATCAAGAAGTGTCGACAGCAAAGTTAATAAGCCTTGGGGAAATGTGTGTCCTGCCTGGAGTCTTAAACTCATGTAAGAAAGCATCACTGAGTGACACACACGTACATAGACATGGGCACCCACTCACGCACACACACATACACACCTTTGCAGTAACCTCTTCTTTGTGTGGTTTAGGTTCTTTCCTACTTTGGGAGATGCAAGTGCAGGGCAGAATGAGAAGCAGACACTGGAGACACATGATGAACTCAGTACAGCATCAGGGACAGCAGATGTCTGAGCACCAGTGACTGCTGAGCTTGGGTGGTGGTGATGGAAAGGAGGCAGGCGGTGGAAATGGGCCCTAGGTGGGAGAATGCATTGCTCCAGGGGTCTCTACAGCGAAGGGGTCGGCACTGTAGATGGCCACTACTCTGGCCATGTGTGGTTCCACCAGGAAGACCCAGGTAGGTAGTGATTGGCTATACAATTGATGGCAGTCACACAGTCCTGATCCTGGCTTCCAGCCCCTCAAGGGTCCCCTAGAACCTTGCCAGTCTGTACCTAATGCGACTGAAAAAGTAGCCTCTCTCTACCATGCTGGTAGAGACCAGGTGACCGGGGTGGAGGATTCTAGGGCATACCGCCCCACTTGGACCTGGGGGTCTGCCCCTCCTCTGGACCTCTGCCTGGAACAAGTGGTATAAAATGGTCCTCAGGGCAAAGACTGTTAAACTGGGACCCCAACATCCCCGGAAGCCTGTTTCCTCTGTGACCCACAGAGCTTAGGTTGCCTTTTGCTTGATGTGACCTTGGTCCCTGGGCTTGCTCTCATAGGAGAATTACCGTGGCCTGCAGGCCAGGTCTAGCTAGAACCTTCATGGTAAGGGTTCTTGTTTCCTCAGCAAGCATTAAGGTGTTCAGTGTGGCTATCAGGATGGGAAGCCTGGAAGCCATTAGCGTCTCAGAGCCTTCACTCAGCTGTGCACCTGGGGCAGGGGTAGGGAAAGTCAGGCTTGCCAATTTAAAGTCCTCAAAATTCTACAGCCATAAGCAACTCTGAAGATGCCTGTCTAACCCAGCCCTTTGGTTTATTCATGAACTAAGACCCACAGAGCATGCCCAGTAGGTCACAGCTAGGGCTGCAGGCCTCATGTTTCTCCCTAATTCTCCTTAAGGCAGATTAACTGGAGCAGTTACCATACAAGGAGATGGAGTTTGCATAGAATAGATAACACTAAAGTTACTGACTCAGAGCAGCAGTTCCCAGACAGCCAGGACCAGCTGTGGGGCAATGCAGGAAGGCCACGGAATATGGGTCACACATCCACCTTCTGTAGAGAAAGGGGGTGAGATAGAGATCTTTAGAACTTGGGGCAGGGACTTGTGGGCTTGCCAAGTAGCCGAGAGAATTCAGGTGGTGGGAATTCTTCTCATGCCCATATTAGAGTAGATAATTACCAAACACAAGGATAGTAAAAGGCCCCAGAAGCATGTGGGTGAGGCCTGGACGCAGACACCTGTGGGAGGTGAGCCTCATCATGTACCACCCCACTGCAGTGTGAAACTGGCCAAGCAGGGCCCTTTCCCGATGCCAGTCCCTGGTCATCTTGGACCGGTGGTCTCATACCATCCTGCCTTTTCCTTCTATGCCTGGCTAACCCTCTACCACATCCAGATCTCCAGAAGGCCTTTGGCACTAAGAGAACACACTTCTTTTTCTTCCATTTATGTATATGCATATGTTGAAGCACTGGAAAGATCCTCTCTCAGTAGAGGAGAGGTGCCAGATATACGTAGCTGGGGAGAGGGCCAGTACTCCATACCTGTTACTGTCAGCAATGTCTGTGGAGCTGCTGCAGGCTTGACAGGCACACTGTCCTGTCCTCAAGCTGTAATTTTGGTATCAGCGACAGCCACATTCCCCTGAAGTGCCTTCTTCTTAATACTAGGTATCTTTCTAACACTTCTATTTAAAAAATAATAATAAGAGAATCAAGTATCATGTCAATATGAAGTATAAATACTGGCTTTAGATTTCATCGCTTCATTTAGAAAGCCCAAATACCAGGGAGGCCGAAGGTCAGCCTGCTTTTGAGGACATGGACCTTGAAGATGTCCCTGGGAGAAAGGCACACACCTTGAGGGAGAAGGTGGGAAGGTTAGTTAGAAGCAGCCTGTTCACACAAGGCACCTCTGCTTTCCACAATGCAGCATAAGACCAAGGTTGGCCTTTTAGGGGAAAACAGAAAATGTCAAGAGAAATGCCCCACTGTGCATCTCTGGCTTCAGCCTGTCTCCTGGGCTGGAAGCGCCATGTGCCTGGGGAACAAAGTGCTATGTGTCCAGTTGAGTTTTAGTGTTCCTCGTGGTCAGGCGCTCTCCAGGACGTCAGCCCAGGGAGGGTTAGCTATGCCTGTGCCATAACCTGCTGTATCCCCGAGGGGTCAGGGGCACAGTGGCGGCGCCCACAGTGCATCTTCTTCATCAGCCGCCGGAGCTTGCTGGGGAAGGCTTTGTTGATGTAACGGTAGAGCAGCGGTGTCACAGAACTGCTTGAGAAGGCCAAGAACTTGGCCAGGTCCTTAGCAACCTGTAGGATGCCCAGATAATGCCCCTCCATGGTCCTCCCCCGTGGCGCCAGCACCGTGTGTCCCAGGCTCAGGTAGTAAGGTGTCCAGAGGCCAAACTGAGTGCACACGGTGGCCACCAGCAGCCTGTGCACCGAGGGGTCCAGCCTGCTGGTATCCTGGTCCAGGGGCGTGTCTTCCTTCCCGATCCTCGAAATGAGTGCCAGAGCATACAACACAGCCAGACCTGGCACCACGTAGCCGATGAGCACAAGGATAGCATCGGCTGCCTCTGTGTTCTGCATCCGGGCACACTCAGCGATTCTAGAAGACACGTGACTGCAGATGTAGAAGAGCAAGGAGGAGAAGCTGGTGAGCACCGCCCCTCCCCAGACGAAGCCACACACGTGCCGGGTGTTGTACACACTGGCCATGTAGGTGCGTGGCAGGGCACGCTCGATGTAGTAGTCAAGGCTCAGCAGTGCAGTGGAGTACATGGTCACCAGGGAAGCCACGTTGAACAGGATGAGCAGTGTCACATGGGCCTCACTGCTGAGGCTCCACAGGGCCCACCTGGAGTGGGTAGGGCCCAGCAGGTACGCAGGTGCCAGTGCCGTGAGCACCAGCCCCGCCACGGCCATGTTCACGAAGTACACATCAGGCATGGTCATGGTGTTCTTGCTGGCCAGGTTGGCCAGCACTAGAAGAGCATTGTAGCCTAAGCTCACAGGGACCCCTGCCCCCAGGTAGAGAAGAGAGAGGACCCACAGCCCCAGGCGCAGGTTCCGGCACAGCGGCTCCTCAGCCCACGCTGTGCTATTGAGTGGGCCACAGCTCCACATGGCAGCTCACCCCAGCTTCGCAGCTGTTGAGAGAGAAGGGACAGAGTTAGTCACCACTCTCCTGTGCACTCTCCTATGCCTTCATCTGCCAGCATATGTGTGTGTCCAGGCCAGGCTGCTGGAGCCATTCATAGCCTTGGTGAGACTCCTGGACTGTTTATGAAGGAAACCAAAATCCCAGGTAACCCACCAGAGAAGCTTTTGTAGAAACCCATTAGATGTATGCTACATGTGCCTTCCTGTGCCACTATTGCACCAGCTGTGCCTGTGGTTTGTCACCATGGGCAGAGCTACTGCTACTGCTACCTTTTGGGTTCTCCTTTTATATCTCTGCCCCACTCTAAGACCCTCAGCAATCTCCCTATTATAGTCCTTACCCAGGAACTTTATAGTCCTATCTGGAACTTGAATTATGTCCCACTTATCTGGGAACTTACCGGTCAACCACCCTGACTGCCTGAGGGGACCCTTTGGGGACAGAACCCACAGAACCTCAAACCACCTCCTTGCCCCCTCTTTCTTGTGTAGAAGACCTAAATATAGCCTGTCATCTGGTAACATGGAGACACACCTGCCTAGTGCATGGGTGTTGCACACCTGTAGCCCCATGCCCTGTACCCTGAGAGCGGGGCCTGGAAGAGTTGCCCCAGAAGTGTGTGGAGGCAGAAGGCACAGGCACTCCGAGGCTGACAAGGCCTGGGGCTGAACATGGATGCTGCATTGTGCCCACATAATTCCCCCAGATGGGCAGGCCCTTTGTAGTTATCTTGAAGCTTGCTAGGTTGCTGGGCACCTAGATCCAGCGATACTGGGAGACGTGGGAGGCCTGGGTGAGCCTGGGCATTCCTTTCCTCCCGCATGGTCACTGACCCACGGGGCAGCACAGATCCCGTGTTGCAGTCTGTCCAGTCAGTCTTGATATTAAGTGAATGCGAGTTTGGCAAGTGGGTCTATAGAGAATTCCTCTTCACCTGTTCCTCAGGGACACCCAGTTCTTTAGTGGGGAACTTTACATTCAAACTATACTTTGGCCCAACCAGACCTCCAGCCCACAAAATCAAAAGAGAAACAGCACCCCAAGCAGACACATGGAAGCGAACATTCCTGTTTCCAGAGTGCAGGGACAAAGCGAGGAAGCCAGGCTGCTGCTGTTGGCACTGGTCCTGCTGCCTTGGGCCCCCACTGGGACTAAGGGCTGTCCCCCACTTGCTCTCCACAGCCGACTGCAGGAGTGTACTGGGCTATGGGTCACAGCAGTGAGTGGAGGGTCCTTCTGCCAGCACAGATGCACACCGGCAGCAAGGTCTGGGTGGAAGGGGAGGCCTGCTCCACAACCTGTTCCAGAGGCAGCCGCCGATCTGGTGCCGGTTACATCCTGTGTCTCTGGACATCAGCCTGTCTTCCTCCCCAGATCAGGGACACGGGGGTCTGCTCAGCAGGTGATGCTGGAACTCATGCAGATGCAGTGCATGGGAGGCCACTGAGTAAAGACCCTGTAGTCCTTGCCCCTTCTCCAGCATCTAGGGTCATGGATGGACAAAAGGCAAGGCAGGGAGGGAGTGGGGTCCTGCCTAGTACTAACTGGCCCCTTCAAGGACAAATGCTTGCTACATCCTCCACCAGACATCCCCCGCCTGCTTCATGGGGGGCTAGAAACTGGCCCCTGGAGGGTCAGTGTACACCAACTCCAAGCCTGCTCCTGAAGTGTGTCTCTTTGTGGTGTCATCTCTGATTATCTCTTTTGGGACTGCTCTTCTCTTCCCTTCTGTTCTGTGGCACCTCCCCTAGCACTTAGCACAGAAGGCCCAAGATAAAGGATATGTGGCCCCTGGGTTTGGTAGCTGCTGGTGGCACACGTTATTGGAGCCTTACCCATCAGACCACAGTGTCACAGTGTCACAGTCCTCAGGGAAGGGTTGTCTTAGTCAGGGTTTCTATTCCTGCACAGACATCATGACCAAGAAGCAAGTTGGGGAGGAAAGGGTTTATACAGTTTACATTTCCACACTGCTGTTCATCACTGAAAGAAGTCAGGACTGGAACTCAAGCAAGGCAGGAAGCAGGAGCTGATGCAGAGACCATGGAGGGATGTTACTTACTGACTTGCCTCCCCTGGCTTGTTCAGCTTGCTAGAACCCAAGACTACCAGTCCAAGGATGGCACCACCCACAAGGGGACCTCCCCCCATGATCACTAATTCAGAAAAAAAATGCCTTACAGCTGGATCTCGTGGAGGCATTTCCTCACCTGAAGCTCCTTTCTCTGTGATAACTCCAGCTGTGTCAAGGGGGTATTCTGTGGACACTGTGGATGGGTATTAGTGAGTGTTCTGTCCTCTCCTGGTCACCCCATCCCCACCTCCCCATTGCTGCTGACCTGACCTTGTGGCCTTGGTTGGCTTTATGGCAAGCCTGGTGACAGGGACTCTGCTGTCCAGACCCTGCATTGTAGATACATATTGAATAGATCTGTCCAAGAACTCGCTCTGTCCAAGGATTCTGCTCTGTCCCTCTTGCTCATGTCTATGTGACTCACATGTGTCCTCATCCTCTGCCCCACCAAGCCAGTAGCAGTGAGTGACAGCCATCAGGCTCCTACCTTTATTACAAGTCCCTCCTTCCTCTGTGCTGTGGGCTCCAGAGGTCAGCAGTAGGTAGCATGCCGGGCCAGGGCCTGTGTCTCAGGAGCCCCAGCCAGCGATGCTCGTGAGCACCACACACAACTCCTGCCACACTTGTTTTCTTTGAGTCAATTACTCACAAAGCTGCTGCCTCCCTTGGCAGGCACGGAGGCCCCTCCCTATCTGTGTTTACAGCTGGTTTCGGGAGGGGAGGCGGCACTTGGACAGTCTGCCCTCCAGATCAAGTGTGCTCACATCCTCTGCGCTGTGCTGGGGGTGGGTGGGTGGAGGGGTGTTCTGTATCTCTGCCCTGAGAGCATCCAGCCCCTAGGCAGGGAGGGCCCGCAGGTTGGGTACAGGCAGCTCAGGTCCTGGGACCCAGAGCAGTTTAGTTCAGTCCTGAGTTCCCTTTTCCCGTGAGGAAGTGAACTGAACAGACGTTTGTCTGTAGAACTAAGGACAAAATAGTTGGACCTCTCTGAGACTCCACCATAGAGATGCTGGCTGCTTTCACTGCAGGCCCAGGGACACACAAGGCTCTTTGAAGGCACAATGGTGGCACAGAGCAGGCTTAGAATTGAAAACACCAGAGCTGGGGCAGGGGGTCCAAAGCCTCCCACACGTGCATTGCCAGATGTGTGTGCATGTGACCACAAGAGCAGGGGAGAGCTACTACTTGGCAACAGCGCTGTGGCCTGGCAGGGCTGCTTGCCCTCCGTGACCCCCATGCAGCCTGGTGGGCACAGCAGCTGCCCGGACTGCTAATGGCCTGCAGTGAGAAGTGGGGCAGGAGGTAGGGCTCAGGGCCCGCACTGGGCCAGCAGCTGGGCTTTAGGAAGAGCATCATGTGGAACAGTGTAGTGTCTGTCTGGGTAGCATTCCCTCCATATTCATGTGCTGTCTGCCATGGCCTGGGTCTGAGGGCTGCGCTGTGCTTTTTATCCAGGCTGGATGTACCTCAGAGGGGCATGCTTCTCGCCAGCTTGTGAGTGTGGAACACCTGATAAGCTTTGTCTAGCAGCTAACAGTAACTGCTGTTTCAAAATTTTCTTACTCATCAGAACTTTTATTTCAGATGGAAAAAAAAAGCCAGAATAATACTTGCTTTCATTTATCTTCTAAAAGTGGTATTCTTCAAGGCTTGCTATGGTGTTGCTCCTGGAGATGCTCCTCCCAGCAGGCACAGCTGGGAGAGCCCAAGAGCAGAGCGGCTGTGTAAGCTGCACCATCCACGTCAGAGGCGTAGGTCTGACTGTGTCACTAGAGCATCCGTCCCAGCTTCTCTGCCCTGGGAATGTCCCTGTGGCCACCTTAAGGTGTGGGCTGCGGCTTGGGGAGGAACAGCTGGGGATGGCCTAATGACAGCTGGGAGCAGCAGGCAAGGCCCCAGAACCATAACGAGTCTCTGGGCTTGGCTGTAGAGCTCTGGCCTTGGGGACCCTCAATCCAGTCAGCTCCACTTGGGGCACAGTGGGGTTCTCCCTGTTGAGGGTGTGGGCAACTAACAGTAGTATCCCAGTGAGTCCAGTGTTCTCAGCCAACTGCTCTCCCTATTCACAGAAGGGAATTGGGGAGGCTGGCCCCATAGCATGTGGGTGTGGATGTACTCACAGGCTTCCCGGGGTTCCTGTCTCCCTGCATCTTCCTTCCTGTTCCCCTTGCTGCTAGAGAAGATGGACTTCCTGTAGCTGGTGAACAATGATTTGGTTTCCACCCTCTGACCTGGGCTAGGCTGTCTTTCCAGTTAGCCAGGCCATCTGGTAATTTCCTTCCTGAGAAACTGGATCATAAACCAGTGGGAGGCTGGGGAGAAATCGTCTGGTGGTCTCCACAGAGCTATACTCTGCGCCTGCCAGGGGATGCCTGAATTTGTCCAGTGACGGTGGAGGTTCCACGGAGGTGCCACTCTATGCAGCAACATGGAGACAGCAGAGGTGGGAGCCCAGCACTGAGACTGCCCCCAGCAAGTATCACATTCTGCCTGAGAGACTGCAGTGTTCATTCATGACCCAACTTCTGGGGACCTGCCAACTGCTGCCAGCCCCTTCAGCAGACCAGGGAGAAAACACTCCCTCTACTCACAAAGTACTGCCCACTGGCCCAGCCAAAGCTTGAGGGGCTTGTGTTGTTAGGAACACCCCACCTGCCCCCCACCTTTTGGCCATCCAACATACCAACACACACACACATGTTCCTCCTGATCCCACCAGACCCTTCCCTTATCATGGCTTTCTTCCATTCCTCCTCCTGGCTGTTCCCATCCCCCAAGCCCTTCCCCACAATTCCTGCCTACCCAAGTCTCCTTTGGTTCATACTGCACATAGCACCAAGTCACACCTCTGAAGCCAACCCAGCCCCTGACTCTGTCTCCTGTTCAATGCCCTGTCACTCTTCCTGCTCGCTGCCAGTCTTAACTTGGCAGCTACAGGCTCCTCCCAATCATAGCCCAATCTTGCTAAGTCCTGCCAGCTCTGAGTGGCCCCCACACCTTCCATGGGGCTCTTCATTTCTTCTGATCTCTCTGTCTCAGAAGGCCCAGCCTCCCCCAGCTGTCCTGCTAGTTTCAGGCTCCACCGACCCCAGATGTGTCTCCCTAGAGGATACTGTGGCAGCGCACACTCCTTTCCTCCCACATCGTCATGGGAGGTGCTACCCACTCGGGATCTGGCCAACACCAGCCCCAAACTCAATCCCAACCTTGCTGGGACAGAGCCCTGAAGTAGTAGTAGGTCAGCATGTTCCTCATTCTGGGAAACCCCCTCACCCAAGTGTGGGGAACCTCTGCTAAGAGGACAAAGGAGCTAGGACCACACAGGCCTTAGGCTACCCAAGAAGACTGCAGTTAGTTTGTTAATTCATTAATGACATAGTAATCTGCTTGCCCTCTTTCACACTTACTTTTGTTAATTACAATCATAAAAGGGTAAGGGGGTGGGGTAGATCAGTTGGTAAAGAGCTTGCTGTGCAAACATGAGCACCTGATCCAGCATTTGTATGAAACTGGGGGATACTCTGTGTGTGTGTGTGTGTGTGTGTGTGTGTGTGTGTGTGTGTGTAACTGTAGCACTGGGGAGGCAGAGACAGGCAGATCCCCAGAGCTTGCTGGCTAGATGATCGCTGAGTTCCAGCCTCAAAAAATAAATTTAGAGCAATGGAAGGGGACATGGAAGATGTGGGTTCTCTCTCTCTGTCTCTCTCTCTCTCTCTCTCTCTCTCTCTCACACACACACACATACACACACACACACTCCATTCAAGATGTACAACCTCAGGAGAAGGCTCTTCAGGTTGCAGCATGTCAAGGCAGCAGAAGACCATGGAAAGGGCGAGAAGGTCAGTCTCACGGGAGCAGGAGGACACTTTTGGCTTTGTGTGAGAGTAGAGATAGTCCTCACTCAGCTGATAGAACCCCTCGGCTGATAGCTTCTCAGTCTCTCCTCCATCCCACATAGCAACAAAGGGAGGGGCAGGGCACAGGTGTCACGGAGGACCGAGATCAAGACAAGGAGGCTCTCCTTGTGTGTGACAAGTCTAGATGGCACTGAGGCTTGCCGTGGGGACTGAGCGAGGTGTCGATAGAAGACTGGAGGAAATGACAGTGGGTGCAAAGATAGTCCCTCACCCCAGCCAGGGTGGCAGTCAGAATAGCCACCAGGGGCTCTGCATTCCTGTTTCCTGCCCAAGCTGCCTTCCTGACTCTGGGATGACCTCAGCCAACCTGTTCATCACCCTTCCAAGCCTGACCGAAAGGCCGGGTAATGAGCACCACCTCCATCCTAGTGGGGTGAGGCCTAATTAGTACCTGGGGCTGAGCAGGCTGGTGGGCACGTAGGTGGTAGTTCTCTCTCCCTCAGACACCACCCTTGGCATTCTGAGGACTTGGCTGGGGGTCCCTTCATGCTCAGTGCCCTCCAAGGTAGAAGGCAAGGATGTATCATTAACCTCCTTAGCATAAGGGAAGATTCAACCCATCCACATTCCCCAGTGGGCTTCCCCCTTCTCCATCGTTCTGGGCCATCCAGGAGGTCTGAAGAAATTAAGCCTCATCTGGATCCCAGACCACCGAGGACTGCAAGACGGGGTCCTCTGCAAGAACCTAACTATACTCAGATGGCTCCAAGTTCCTAAGAAGTAGCTATCCAGGTCAGGAGTTTCCCATCTCACTCTAGGACCTGAGGACATAACTCTGGGGTCTTGGATTCTGTTGAGACTAGATAGCCCAGGCCGGCCTCGGGTTGTGACTCTCCTGCTACAGCTGCCTAAGTACTGGGATTCCAAGTGTGTCCATTATACCTCGCTCACGCTTGGACAACCTCAACGCCTCTGCCCAGAGCACTCTGTGACACTATGCTGCCAAGCAACAGGTCCCGCTCAGCGCTAGGTTCAGGCAGGTCTGAGGGGACAGTACCCTGTGAGGTGAACGGCAGGTTCACAGGCTATAGGCCAGAGGACCAGCACTGTGGGTGCTCTTTTCCTTAACTGTGCCAAGGGTTAAGTTGGGAATGGCCACTGGGCCTGAGAGGTAGAATGGGATGGGGATAGGGAAGCAGTGGACGCTGTCCCCACAGGGAACCTAGGGTACTCCAGGCACGGTTGTGCTAGTTTGCAATAGAGGGTTCTTTTGTTGTTGTTATTTTAAACAGGGTTTTAGTCTGAAGGCCAGGCATGCCTTGAATTCATGATTCCCCTGCCTCAGCCTCCTGCATGCTGGGATTACAGGCATAAGCCACTATGCCAAGCCCTAAATAGCATCCTTACCTACAGGTACTGATTACACCTGTGGCCCGACACAGGCTGCACTCAGGAAGGAGAATTGAAATGGACATGGGAGCAGTGAGGCTGTGAGCCTGGGCTCCGAGCTCTTGGGAAGCTCAACCCCTGTGCCTGTGACAGACAAGCACAGGGACTGAGGCTTGCCTACTGGCCCTTCTGCCTGAATAGACAGATCACTGCCATCCTACCCCTCAGATGTAGACTAGGAAACTCCCCCAAGCATGTTGGGGGGGGGTAGGACACCAAGAGTGCTTGCTAAGCCCCGGAAGCACTGGGCACAGAGCTCTAGTCTTTCCCTAGCTGTCATCAGAGCAGCAGAAGCTGGTCTGTGACCTTTTGCTCAGAGATTGTGTCAACTGACACATGGGAAGAGGAGAACGAGGGAGGATGGGCAGGAGAGCACATGGGCCCAGGGGACACTCTGCACGTGAGCCGTCATGGGGAGGGGCAGGGTGCGGCCACAAGGGCAAATGTCAAGACCTTCCAGAATTCACTCTGGGAACCTGGCTTTCTCTACCACGGCCATCAGGCCGCAGAGGCTCTGGCTTGGGGCATGAGGATGATCTAGTGAGCACCCTGGTGTTTCTAGTATTGGACTACAGGGTAAACAATCAGCTCCACTGCCTTGCACTCACTGCCTTGCACTCACTGCCTTCCGAGGAATGTGGAATTGGGAAGGGAAGTAGCTGTGTGTGGGGGGGGGGGGGTCCGCTCATAACTTAAAATTCTTGAGGCTCTGTGCCACTTGGACCCCTCATGGGGCTCCCTGCTCCTGGTCACAGCTGTCAAGGACAGGAGTCCATTCTCAGGCTGGCTGTCACTGACTTTTCCTTGTATGCCTTATTTAAAATGAATAACTCATTGCTAGTGGATTTCTGTAGCAAAAACATGGCCACACAGAGTAAAGAATACTGGTCTCCTGTGACACTGGGTGGTCAGAAGTAGCCTGGAGGGAACAGCCCCCAGACACTGCTGGTAGCCAGACCCTCCTGTTCCTACATGGCTGGAGCACTCATTCAACACTCCATATTTCATTGCTTGTCTGTTAATCAGGGATTCGCATCCTCTGTTGTTTAGGGGCATCTCTGTAGCCTGTTGCGTCACAACTTAGGCTGGCACCCTCTGTCTATCAGGTGTGATGGCACAAGCTAGGTATCCTACCTACTAGGGAGACTGGGGCAGGAAGAGTTCAAGTTCAAAGTCAGTCTGGGTGGCAGAATAATAATACAAGACCAGCCTGGGCAACTTGGAGGAGACCCGGTCTTAAAGTAAACAGAGGGCAGGGGACGTGGCTTGGGACGTGGCTTAGCAGGAGAGCATCTGCCTAGAATCCCCCAGTGAGGGGCTGCGGGTGTCTCTACAGTAAGCCACTTGCCTACCATGCTCAATGAGGTCCTGCATTCCATACCTAATACCATTAAAAAGAGAGGGAGGGCCGGGCAGTGGTGGTGCACACCTTTAATCCCAGCACTTGGGAGGCAGAGGCAGGCGGATTTCTGAGTTTGAGGCCAGCCTGGTCTACAGAGTGAGTTCCAGGACAGCCAGAGATACTCAGAGAAACCCTGTCTCAAAAACAAACAAACAAACAAACAAAAACAGAAAAGGGGGGAGGAAGAACCACCTCTGGCTTTCATTACAGGTCCTGGCCTACCTCGGCCCGTGCTCCCTGTGTCTGGTGGATCTTTGAGTGCACCTCTCTGACCTTGGGCCCTCAGCTAGGCACTAGATGACACCATCTCCCATCTTATTTTGTGGAGCCTCTGCAGATGGGGAGGCTCCCATGCTGTGTCCCAGTGCCTGGCTGGAGATATGTCAATGAAAAGATAGCAGAGGCTGGACATGGTGCCCCTCATACCAGACTGCAGTCATGCCCTAACTCCTGCGACATTCAGATTTATATGCAAACAGTCACAGAGGGCCATCTGCTGCTGTAGGCCTGCTGGATTGGTATAAGGGGACCTGCTTGCTGTGTACCAGGAGACTCAACTTTGGCTGCATGTTTTAAAATTAAGTGCTTCAAAAATGACTTCTAGATGTTTATTTCCCTTTGTAGTGATGATCAGAAGCCTTGGCAAACAACACTCAGCCGTAGGAGCTCACAGCTCGGGAAAGCAGAGGCTGTGGCAGGCTTTTTGCGCACATGGATTGCGCAGGCTGATTCCTGTAACCACCCCTGCCTTCCTGGCCTGTGATAAGAAAGCTGAATGACGTACATGAGTGGTTTGGATTCTCATAGCCTCTTGCTCTCTCCAGTTCACAATGCAGAAAAAGGAGTGTGGCCAGGCAGTCTGCTTCGGGTACATTGAGCACAGCACCCTATCTCTCTGTGCAGAGGATCAAGCTTAGACCAGGCAGCTTGCTTAGATACAACATAAAAACAGCTCAGAGAGCTGCTGCCAGCTGCAGGAAAGCTGAGTGGGGGATAGAGAGGCTGAGACCAGATTACTTCTGCCTCAGAGCAGGCAGGGTGCCTGTATGGGACCCTGGGCTGCCTTTTTCCCTGGAGGAAGAGAGAACTTATTCTTCTGCTCACAGTTGACTTGTTAACTTGGATTTCTTTCCCTGACTAACACAGTTTGAGGCCTGTAGCCTCAACTACAGACACACACCCGGAGGAGGTAGTGGAAAATAAGCAACAACAAAAAATAGATAAACAGAGGCGTCCTCAGAACAAGGAGCAAACTCAGAACAGATAGTCTCCATTTCAGCCACTGGGTAGGCGTGCACCCCCATCTGGGCTCCCGATAACCTCAGCTTTTAAAAAACCCCGGGTGTGGCTTCACCTGCAGGGAAGTGCTCCAAGCCACAGATCTTATCGTGGCTCCGGTGGTTATTTTTACTCATCTTGTCACATTTGCTCCCATCCCAGCAATCCTCCGAATTCAAATGGGAAAACTCCTGTAAGAAAGGGCCCCCAGGGTGAACACTGGAGTGCACCGGTTACTCTGCTGAAAATTCAACCACGTCTCTCTGCAGACCAAGTCCTCTCTGCTCTTTGGAGCCTCAGTGGTGCTTGGAGTCCTGGGCAGGGGCCTTTGAGAGCTCAGGGGCACATGTGACCCAGTGCTGGCCAGCCAGACTTGTAGGTTGAACTGACCAGCTGCTGGGTCAGGACAGCTTGAGCCGCAGGGAAGCTAAGAGGCTGCAGGCAGGAGCAAGTAACTAGGGCAGGTTTAAGGAAAACAGAAGCCTCACTTGTGAACACAGACCTCACTCCCCCAGAGGCTTGGCTTCATGTCTCAGTATGTTTGGGTCATTAAAGGAGGGAATTATGCTAGGACATTGTGGGGTAAGTAAGGAGAGAATGCCCAGCGAGCTGCAGGAGTCTCCTCCAGCCTGTGAACCACACAGGCATCCCCTCCCAACTGCTCAGCCTACACATCCTGACCTAAATCCCCATGTATCCTCACACTAGGTTTAGGTGGATGTCTCAACTTTCTTCATGAGCCCATTCAAGAATCACGGGGACACTGAGTCTATTCTGATACACTGTACCCTAGGAGCGACCAGAGGTTCTAGTTTGGAAATCTGGACCTTGTGGTTGTTCTTCAAAGACCTACATGGCAGGTTAAGGATAATGTGACCGTACCCTTGGTGTAATTATTAATAGTGTCTTCTTGTACTCACAGAGATAGTGCCTGCTCCCCTATGGGTGGAGTGGCCTCAGGACACGTCCAGAGGCGTTTCAATAGGATTAATTTATAGTTCTTTAAAGCTAGCTTAATCCCAGGTTATCAGTGCCACATGGAGGTGGACATAGATGTCAGGTTGCCGGATCAGGACGAGAACAGGAATGCAGCTCGCAAGAACATAATCACAGACCGGGGCGCGCTAAATTGGCAGGTGCTGTTCTGGACAGCGGGTACTAAGTTAGTCCTAGTCAGCAAGCCTGAGGACCGAAGCTGTATCCCTTCACTTGGAGTTCTAGTTGCTGGTATTGCCTCCCGTGCCCGGTGAATGTCCAGGGCCGATGTTGCAAGTTCCGCTATCTTTACGCACGGGTTCCAAATGTCCTGACGCTCTTAACCAGCAGAAGGGACGAAGGTGGTAACCGTAGCGTCCTAAGAGAGCCCGTCCGCCTACTTGGGCAGCAAACCCACCGCCCGCCGCGGGTTCAGGACCACACTCCCTGTCCCTGGCGCCCACCCAGCGCAGCCTGGCGCGGTCTCCTCCCGCCCGGGACGGAGCACTAGGGGCTCCCCGCCTCGGGCCCCACTCACCGCTCGCTGGGCGGCGGCCCGCGCACCGGCCGCGGGCGGGCAGCTGGGCTTGCAGGAGGCAGCGGAGCTCAAGGCGCGCACGCCGCGGGGGCTGTGTACACACGTGACCCCGTCCCGCCCCCGGGGGCCGCTCGCGTGGTCCCGCCCCCGCCCTCCGAGCAACGCCGTCAGGCCCTGCCCTCTCTCCCGACCCACAGCTCCTGTGGCTCCGCCCTTTTCTTGGAACGGGTGTTTAGTTCCCGCAGGCTCCGCCCCCAGTCCGAACGGACAGTCTCCGTGGCCAGCCACGGCCGCCCTAATGCTGGAGGGCGGCGCACCTGCCCCCATTAAAGTTTGTAATTTCCAGGACCTGTGGTTCCCGGGTCCTAGAGGTGTCTAAGTGGAGCTGTCCGGAGAAAACAGCACCGACCCACTGGGTAGCTGCTGTCCAACATGAAAGTGGGAATGATGCCATTTAGAGTATTTGCCTAACAGTCAGGAAGCCCGGCGTTTCGTCCTCAACACCACATAAGCCAGAGGTAGTGGTGTGTGCATACATGTAGTCCCAGCACTCAGCAGATAGAGCGGGAGGATCAGAAGTTTAAGGCTGCCCTGGGTACATAGTCACCTGAAGGGCATCCTGGGATACATGAGATCTTGTCTTAAAAAACAAAGAGTAACAGCAACAAAATACACACACACACACACACACACACACACACACACACGATATAGCCTAAGTGGGCATGATGGTGCCCATCTATAATCTCAGCACTCAAGAGGCAGAGCAAGGACTGCCATAAATCCAAGGCTGTTGTCGCTTACATAGCAAATTCTGGGCCAACTGGGGTTGCAAAGTAAGACTGTCAAAAGTGGGGGGAGGGTCCTGGAGTTGTTGGCCCAATTGCAAGCAGGAGGACCTATATTTGATCCCTCAGAACCCATGTCAGAAAGGTTGAGTGTGGTAGCATGTGCTTGTAGTGTAAGGGAAGTGGCAGGCGCTGGGGCCCCTTGGCCAGCCTAGCTTACTTTCACATTTCAGGCCACCAACCACCCCCAACCACATTCCCAAAAAGCCAACCCTGTCTTATAAAAACAAGATGGACAGCACTTTAGGAATGATGGCCAAGGTGGACCTCTGGGCTCCATAGGCACATAATCAAAAATGAAAGTAAACCATAAATAAATAACCCTCAGGATTCCTGGTGAAACTCTCTGAAGTGTCAGGTCTCCCGGGCCTTCCACTCACAACTGAGGAATGCTGCTGGTTAACTGAGCACCCTCCTAGTGCAAGGCCCCACTGGCTGCCTGTTCTGCACCACGGGAAACACAGCACAGATGTTCAGAGTGAGGGCCCCAGCTGCCGACTCGGCTGCGGGCGGTCCTCCCATTGAGCAGGCATGTCCCCAAGCTAGACATCTTGGACATGGTAGGGTGTGTGAATTGCTGTCTGACCTCGTGCTCTGAGGTTGATATTTGAAAAATCCTAGGGACGTGGGCTCCCTTGTGCTGCCGGGAGGGCTCCTAAGGGTCAGGCATGGCCCCTGCTCAGGCCTCCTTCGTGCCATGTACGCAGTGGTCACGAGTCTCAGCTCACGCAGCAGCCCAGTGCCCTGCTGAGGCCAAGCACCATGGAAACGCCGGAACTTCCCTTCCCGGGCCACATTCTTGGGACTTGGCAGGTCTTCCTGGCTGTTCTGGAGTGGCAGTAGATAAGATCAGCTGCATTCCACAAGGGCACTTGGAAATGCTGGGCAGGAACCAGAGAGTGGCCCTGTTCCCCCCAGCCGTTGTATTTGTGTTTCAGGGGCTTGGGGTGGTGGTGGAGTTACGCCTGTCCTCACCAGTTCCCCGTTCTCCACTGTCTCTCGTGCATTTGAGCATTGTTGGGTAGGTTCGAATCTAGAGGACATTGGCCAGGAGCAGGGAATATGTTTAAGTTTTTGATGGGGGCTAGGGGCTGTAGCTAAGTTGGTAGAACACTTACTTAACATGCATAAAGCCTAGGACCCATCCCCAGCACCACATAAACAACGTATGGCGGTGGATGCCTGCAATCCCAGCACATAGGAGGTGGGAGGATCAAGAACTCAAGGCCAGCCTTGCCTATAGAGCAGTTTTAGAGCTAGCCTGATCTCCATGAGGTTTTCTCTCAATAAATAAATTACTTTATTTGTAGAGTTATATGAATATAACCTATTGCCACTGAGAACCTAGCATATTGCAGGCTTCATTTTATTTTATTTTTGACGCAGTGTCTTACCCAGACTAGCCTTGAATTTGTGATCCTCCTTCCTGAGTCTCCCAAGTGTTGGAATGACAGAAAAGAGCCATCTCACTGATCGCCCAAATATGGAAAGGTGGACACGTTGAGCTGGGGGTAGGGCAGGTGGTCTGAGTTCACTTGAAGCTGTGGTTCCTGTGTGGTGGGCACCTCTATCAGCACAGGTTCCAATGCCCTTTCTGGTCCCCTTCTCGTCCCTTCTCATCAGTTAGCTACCCTGGCTGCCCGCCAGGGCCTTTCGTGTCCTCAATGGAAACAGATCTTCCCACTAGTAACACGAGAAGGGCCAGGCTTCATCTCCACCTGCAGCTAGGCCTTCCGGGCTCCATATGATCCCGATGTCATTTTCAGTTGCTCTTGGCAGAGGAGAGCCTGGCATGCAGTGACACAGCTCACACTCAGAAGATCTCATCACGGTCTTCTGTTGGTGACAAACTGGAGTATCCAGGACTATTGACTAACAGAGCATCTTCCCCAACTAAAGTCCCCTGGGGTGGGGCCGGGGGATGGGGGGGCTAGCCACAGGTGTGTGAGCAGTTACCCTCAGGGAGGCTCCAGAAACAATAGGAATTGCCTGCAATTGTGTGATGGCGCAATCGGATGGATGGACCTGCCAGGATACACCAAGCCCCTGTCTTTCCTGTGGCCCTGGGAACCCTGCTCCCCACAGCCTCACCTTCACCCTCTCTAGCCTGAGACTTGAGGAGCTCTGCGTCAGGACAAGCCTGCCATAGCCCTGCTGGTACTCTGAGCCCTATGCAGATCACCGAGGGCACGAACGGTGGCAGCTGAAAAGAAGGGAAGGAGAAGGAGGTGGTTTTCCGGCTGGCAAGTGCTAAAAATAGAGACGCATGAGTCTGAATTCCCCCCATATCCTGTCTTCTCTTGGCCTGTGTGCCAGAGATACTGTTCCCCACCCGCCAGGGCTACTCTCACTGCTGACTAGGTAGGAGGCAAAGAGAAGTGATACCACCATAGCATAGCACAGACACTGTATTCTTACCTGGGGGATGTGACACCTCCAGGTCCCAGTTGCCATCGTGTGCATCTGCCTGATACACAGACCCACAAAGGGTCACCTTTGCTGCCTGGGCCATCGCTTACAACCATTCTACTGCTCTGAGTGACAGGGGACATTCTAGCACCGTGTCCTGGAAAAAAGGTAGAGCTTTCCCAGGCCACCGAGTGCCCATGAAACAGTGTAAGAACCCCCACTCCTGTGCAAAGTGTCAGCAGGAAACCCTACTCCTGTGCAAAGTGTCAGTGGCTGGAGTTGGGCTTCATGCATAACAGGGATGGTCTGGTTGGTTTTCTGGGTTGACTCCAGTGAAACAGGCACTCGCTTCTCAATAGACAGGTGAGGTCTCAATGCTGCAAAAATCGTAACACTAATGGCGCTAATGATAAGCTCTTTAAATCTAGTAAGATGTTCATTTCCCTGTATTAACAAATATTCTGAGGGATAGGCAGTGAGACCCCATTCCTGATGCTGTTGAGCTCTCCCGTGCTTGCCAGGCTGTCTTGAGCAAAGGAACTGTCAGTCAGGTGAGCCCAGTGAATGACTCTTAAGGCAGCAGCTGGTTTAACTCTTCAGTGAGGGAAGCTGATGGCTCTAGGCTCCTGAAGGCAGGGCTGCTACAAACACCTTATGCCAGACTTTTTGCTATCACAAGTCTATGTTCTCAAGATGTAACCATTTGTACTTTAGCCAGAGGGAGGGCACTTCCCCTAGGCCTAGCAGAGGGACTTCAAAACCTAACTGGGAAGAGATGAGCCTGTGATTGGTGGAAATAGAAGCCCTAATTTGCACACTAGGTTTTCTGTGATTGGGGCCAATACCCTTTTCTATATAAGCAGGTTAGTCATTCAACTGGAAGACAGCTGCTCCCACAGTGCTGTGGTATTGGGCCCAATAAAAGGCTGGCAAGCTTAGTGGTGGTGGCACACGCCTTTAATCCCAGCACTGAGGAGGCAGAGGCAAGCATATCTCTAATAAAGGACAGCCAGGGCCACAAAGAGAAACTTTGCCTCTCATCACCCCAACCCTTCCCACCTCCACCCCCTGGCAAACAAAAGTGCTGGCAAGGGACTGGGGATGTGGCTCAGTGGATAAAGTGTTTATTGTACAAATGTGAGGACCGAAGATCAGATCCCCATTGATCACTAAGTGTCTGGCCTAGTGGGCATGCCTATAATTCCAGTGTTAAGAATGTGGAGATGGAGGCAGGCGGATCTCTGAGTTCGAGGCCAGCCTGGTCTACAGAGTGAGTTCCAGGACAGCCAGGGCTACTCGGAGAAACCCTGTCTTGAAAACAAACAAACAAACAGAATGTGGAGATGGGGCTGAGAGATGGCTCGGTGGTTAAGAGCACAGACTGCTCTTCCAGAGGTCCTGAGTTCAAATCCCAGCAACCACATGGTGGCTCACAACCATCTGCAATGAGATCTGATGCCCTCTTCTGGTGTGTCTGAAGACAGCTACAGTGTACTCACATACATCAAATAAATAAATAAATAAATAAATAAATCTTTAAAAGAGGAAGAGGAGGAGGGTGGAGATGAGAATCCCTAGAGCTAGCTGATTAGACTAGTTATTTTGGGTTCTAACCTCAAGTAAGAGATCTTGACTCAAATCATACAGCTGTCAACCTCAGGCCTACACAACAACAACACACACACACACATACTAAAAGAATAATAAAAAGCCTCCAAATACAAACAAATAAACAAAACAAACAAGAAAGGTAAGGAGAGACACCCCGGCTTGAGCCCATCGCTGCCAGTGAGATGCATAGTTAGTAAAGGGGTGTGGCAAGTGTTCTTGCACCAAATCACAGCAGTTCTGCGTGCAAATAAAGCAGGTTCTGTTTGCACCGATCACTCATTGGCCATCGCCGGGGCAATGAGCAAGAAGTGCCCCGTCCACCCTGGCTACAAGGACTGCAGTAATCTAGAGTTGACTGCGGTTTAGTGAGCAGTCATCTCTACGATGATGTCCTTCAATGTGGCTCCCCCAGGGAATCTGTGCAGTGCAAGGCAGATGGGCTGCCATGAGGGTGGTCCAGCCACACCCAAAGTGTGTGCGTGCAGTCACTGTGAGTGCAGGCCATAAGTTAACTCGTGTCTTTCTCAGTCTCTCCTCACCTTGTGTTTTAATATTAAGTCTCTCCCTGTCCTTGTTAGAGTTACTGTTGCTGTGATAAACACCATGGCCAAAGCAACAGTGTTTATTTGGTTTATACAGCATCATGGAAGGGAGTCAAACTGGGCAGGCAGAAACCAAGAGGCAAGAGCTGGTGCAGAGGCCATGGAGCAGGAGCTGGTGCAGAGGCCATGGAGGCAGGAGCTGGTGCAGAGGTCATGGAGGCAGGAGCTGGTGCAGAGGCCATGGAGGCAGGAGCTGGTGCAGAGGCCATGGAGGCAGGAGCTGGTGCAGAGGCCATGGAGGCAGGAGCTGGTGCAGAGGCCATGGAGGCAGGAGCTGGTGCAGAGGCCATGGAGGCAGGAGCTGGTGCAGAGGCCATGGAGGCTGCTGCTTATTGACTTGCTCCCATGGCTCACTCAGCCTGCTTTCCTATAGAACCCAGGACTACCAGGATGGTACCACCCACAGTGGGCTGAGCACTCCTGCATCAATAACTAATTAAGAAAATGCCCAACAAGGCTTGCCTACAGCGCAATCTTATGGAGAGTTTTTCTCAATTGAGGCTCTCCCCTCCGATGATTCTAGCTTGTGCCAAGTTGGCATAAAACTAGCCAGTATACTTTCTGATTCTGGCACTCACCAATTAGACTAGGCAGGCTGGCCAGAGAGTTCTAGGGACCTTCTTGTCCCACCCCTATTCCCAGGATTAACAAGAGTGCGCCATGCCAGACTACTTGGATGCCTGGTGTGTTGGGTAGTGTTAATTGTCAGCTTGACAGCACCCCGAATCTCCTGGGAGACAGGTGTCTGGACATTCCTGTTCTGGATTATCCGAGTATGTTAATTAATGTGAAAAGACCCATCTTTATTTTGGGCAGGCCCCTCCCTGGGCTGGGCACGTGACTGTGTAACACGGAAAAGGGAGCTGAGCTTTCTGCTCTCCCTGTTTCCTGACGCCGTGTTATCAACTGCTTCAACTTCCTGGTGCCTTGACTTCTCTGATGTGGTGAACTTGGCCTTAAGCTGAGAGCCAGAATAAGCCCTTTCTCTCTGAAGTTGCCTCTGTCAGAGAATTGTATCACAACAGGAAGAGAAACTAAGACTCCAAGGAGCTAAACCTGGGTCCTTGTATCTACAAGGCAAACATCACCAAAAGCCATCTCCTGCCCCTTCCTGACAGTCTTCATCTCTTACAGAAGCTCCAGAGGGGTTTGCACAAAGGGTCAGCTCGCTCGCCTTGATTCCAACGCCCTTCAGCAGGCTTAATGGAAGCTCAGCCCCGCTTAGTCACTCGGTTGGGTCCTGTGTGTTCCGCTTCCCTGTGCTCAACTTGGTGTGGAGGCAAAAGGACCGCTAGGAGGTTGAGGCTATCCTGGGCTAAAAAATGAGACCAGGGTCAGCAAAGAAGACTTAGCCAGTAAAGGCCCCTGGCACCGGGCTTGAATTCAACTCCAAAAACCCAGAGGACAAAAGGAGAGAACCAATTCCCTTAAATTGCCCTCTGCCCTCTGGGATAAACGGCACCACCCCATCCCCACCAAAGGAAGGTCATGGGCCAGTAAGATGTCTCACTCAGTAAACATGCTTGCCACTCGACCCTGATGACCTGAGTTCAACCCCTGGAACCAAGAGGGAAATAAAAAGGCGAACGGAAGCCAGGTGCAGTGGCACACACCTTAGGAAGCAGAGGCAGAGGCAGGTGGACTGGGAGTTCAAGGCCAGCCTGGTCAATTCCAGGACAGTCAGGGCTATACAGAATGATCCTGTCTCAAAAAAAGGGGGGGAAGGGGCAGAGAGATGACTCAGTCATTAAGAGCATTGGTTGCTCTTCCAGGTTCAATTCCCAGCACCCATATGTGGCTCACAACCACCTGTAACTGCAGTCCCAGAAGATCCAGTGCCCTCATCTGGCCTTCACAGGTAGGCGCCAGGTAGGCACATGTATGCACATACATGCAGACAAACATCCACACACATGAACAAATAAATCTAAACAGAATTTTAAAATAAAAGAGAGAAACAAGCCAGATGTGGTGACAGGCAGCTGTAACCCTGGCACTCCTTACTTTTTATTTATTTTTATTTAAGCACGAGTATGAACCAGCTTGTCTGTGCATACATTGTGTTCCAGCAGTGCTTGCCAGAATCCCTGGGACTGGAGTTCCAGTTGTGAGCTGCAGGGTGTGGGTGCTGGGGATCAAACCCAGGATTTGGGGAGGGAGGATGTGCTCTGAATCACTGAGCAATCTCTCCAGCACATAAATAATTATGTTAAAAAAAAAAAGACCCTTCAAGCAGTGCTCACCCCCACCCTGCTGATCCAGGAGGAGTTGGATTTCCTGCAGCTCTCTCTGCATGGCTACAGACAAGTGTATTGAGAGGTGTTATGAAATTCAGTGCAGTGGCTGCAGGGGTAAGGAGGAACCTGGCAGTCCTGTGCCAAGTGTCCCCCTGAAAATCACACATGTGACAGACCTGGTATAAAGGAGGTTTATTTGGAAAAAGGAGTTGGGGGTGGGGCTGGAGAAGGGGTGGGGCAAGCCGAGCTACTAGGGCAGAGGACAGGGAGAGTACAGAGGACAGAAACAGAGAGGAGGAGAGGCCTGCCAGGAGCACGGGGGCATGGGTAAAGAGGGAAAGAGAAGGGAAGAGGGGCTGAGGTAGCAGGCAATCCTCTCCTGTTGCCAGGACACCCGCATCTGGCAGGGTGCAGGTAGTGAAGGCAGCAAGTGATAACTCTTGTTGGGTGTCTGGGAGGAGTTTAGCGGAATGGTCTGTAAGCCAGCAAGGTGTCTTGTCTTTTTCCACACCTTTAGTCAGTACAGTGGCACACGCCTTTAATCCCAGCACTCAGGAGACAGAGGCAGGCAGATCTCTATGAGTTCGAGGCCAGCCTGATCTTCAGAGTGAGCTCCAGGACAGCCAGAGCTACATAGTGAGACCCTGTCTTAAAAAAGAAAGAAAGCCATGTAGAAAGGACTGGGTGGGGGAAGGGCTTCCCACCTCTTGGTTCATTCGTTCTCCAGGGTTGTCACCCTCAGTCTATGGCTCAGGTGGGGTCAGGTCCACTGGGCTGCCCAGCCAACCCCAGGTGTCTAACTTAGTGTTTCTATTGCTGTGATAGAACACTGTGCCCAAAGCAACTCAGGGACGGAAGGGTTTATTTCTTCTACCTCTCAGGTCACACACGAGCACAGAGGGAGGTCAGGGCAAAAACTCAAGGAAGGCCGGGTGTGGTGGCAGAGGCAGGCGGATTTCTGAGTTCGAGGACAGCCAGGGCTACACAGAGAAACCCTGTCTCAACAAACAAACAAAACAAAACAAAAAAACTCAAGGAAGGAACTGAAGCAGAGACTATGGAAGAAGAGCTGGTTGCTGACTGGTTCTCAGTGGCCCACCCACCCAGGGATGGCACTGCCCACAGTGGGCTGGGCCTTCACACATCAATCATCAACAAAAATAACATAAAGAATGCCCCCACAGACCTGCCTCCAGCTAGTCTGATGAAAGCAGTTTCTCAATTGCTCTTCCTTCCTCATCCTCATTGACCCTTGTCCATGTCAAGCTGACCAAAACTAGCCAAGATAGCCAAAGCACGGAGGATGTTCTAGTGACTCCTTTTTTACCTTTGCTATTTTCAACGTTGTATTTTGAAATAGATAAGGGCTTTCTGGTTGGAAAAACAGCACAGAGGCTCCTCCTAACTACCGCAGCATCCCCACTGGAGCACGGCGCTGTGTCTGTGGCCGGCCCTGATACCGCAGGTTCTTCCCACATCACTCCAGATATGCCAGCCCTGCTTCCTGGCAGCCCTTACAGTAGGAGAACATCTCACGGCCTTGGGAGCAGACTTTCATCACATGCCCCGAGGTCCGCCTTGGAGTATCTCCATATTTCTTTCACTGCTAAGGTCAAGAGTGTGGAAGTGCAGCTTGTTCTTAACTACCAACTGTAGGTCATTTCCTACTGTCCTTCTTGTGTGGGCACCTGGCAAGGTGTCTTATTCTAGTAATGACAGCACCTGGAGATTGAGGCAGAAGGATCGCTGGGTTTTTCCCATGTGCATTCATGTATTCATTCAGTGTGTGTGTGTGTGTGTGTGTGTGTGTGTGTGTAAGCGCGCATCAGACCCCTCTGGAACTGGAAATGCTGATGTTTGATGTTTGTGGGTTCTGATCAGTAAGTACTCCCAACCTCTGGAGACCTCTCCTAATTCCCTGTCAGGATCTATGGAATACAAGTCCGCAGCAAGCTGGAGGTTGGCTTGGCAACAGCACACACCCAGCCACAGCCAAGGATGTGGCCACCCACGCCCCCTACATACAATGAGCTCCCTTGGTTCGGGCACGTGCCCCGGCAGAGGCCACGCCCACACGCCGAAGGCGCAGGCGTGCCTGCGTCACTGTCCAGCCGGCTGGATCTGGTTCCGCCCCAGTCCGGGACTCGCTGCTGTGAAGCGTCCTGGGTCCCGGCAGTTCGCGCCAACGACTCCCGGCTGCCTACGAGCGAGGTCAGTGCGTGGCTGGGCGCGGGCGGCGCCAGGTGGCCCCGAGGCATCGGTGGTGGCATCGCCCTGTAGCCACGCGAGGTCGTCCAGGTGTCCCATCGCACTGCTCCCTGCCTGCCCACCCCTGAGCCCACAGCCTGGGCCCTGCTCATAGTCTTATTAGACTTTGAGTCTTAGGCTTTGAGACCGCTTGCCAGATTAACATGCCCACCGTGAGGACCCTCCTGGGTGTCCGCGGTGTGTACAGAGCCCTGACCCAGAAATCTCGACTTAGTAAAAACTGCTTGTGAACAGTGGGAGGGGCATAACAACAAACTTTGTGGCACTTAATGAAGTCCCTGTGTAATATTGATTTCACTCTTGCCTGCTCCACTAGCCTGGGTTTTTTTTTTCCACCTCCAAAGAGGCAGACTTTGTTGCAGGCCTTCTCAGTTGCTCCCAGGTCAGCCTTTCTGCAGGAACTTCTAAAGTCTGTGAGGAAGGTGGTAAAGTTAGGGTCTGGAAGTGAGAACTTGGCAGGCTGTGCTCACAGGCAGACACTCAAAGGATCACGGTCGGGAGCAGGAGAAATAGCATCACAGGCTGCTCAGCTAGTGTGGGAGCCTGGTGGCTATAGTCTTGACTGTGCATAATTGTTTTGTTTTGTTTCCTGCGAGACTCCATTTTCTGTCCAGTTGCAGATGTTTGCACCCGTACCTTGGATGACTCCGCACTTTGCTTAATGGGCTTTTCAAGCTTTAGAAGTCCGGTTTGCATTATAATGCAAGATCAGCAAAAAAAAAAAAAAAAAAAAAAAAAAAAAGTAGCAACTGTAGAGGATCTTGTGAGTGTTGTTGTGCCCCAGTGTTTGTTCTGGTCCTGTCTGCCCTCACTGGCTCAGAGCTGTCTTCACATTCCTGCTGTTAACAAACAAACAAACCAACCAACCAAACAACAAGTGCAGGATTTCTAGGGCGTCACTTTCCCAGGTGAGCAGAGCCATCTGACCTTGCTGGCAGGGTGGTTGCTGGGCCCATTATAGCAGGAGAAATGGCCTTTCCTTGGCCACAGCAAGAAAGCTTCCATGACCTTAATGTCATTTGAGGGATCCACCAGGCAGTTTTGGATGTGTGGACACAGCTGCTCTACCAGAGGAAGCCAAAATCCAAAGCATTGTTTACCGGCAGACTCAAATAGAAGTGGGAGTGGGACATGTGGAAACCAGGCTGGAATAAGCATCTCTGGGAGGTGGGCACGCTGGGAAGCTCTAGAGAAGGGGATGTAGGTACCTGGCCCTGGCTAGAGAGAAGGCGTCCAGCGAAGGAGGCAGGCTGCAGCTGAGATGAGACTAAGTCTCGCTCGGCTCAGGGACGCAGCGCGGGCTCTGCACAGCTTCTTGTGTCGGCAGGCTTTTCCTGGCCTGGGAACGCTCGGTCATAGATGCAAGCCCCTCTCCTTCACGTCAGGGTCTCCTACTGCAGGGCTCTGATTAGAGACCTCCCCATCTCCCCGGCTGCAGGGCCCTGATGGCTGCTTTCTGCCACTTCTGAGTAGACCTGGGTGGGAGCTTGTTGTGTGCCTCACCCCCACGCCCGTGATTCAGGTGGCAGGGGCTGACTCTGCCCATGCTCTTGGCCCAGGAGCTTCACTGATGGACGAGTTGGGCTTCGCACTTAAACTTGAGCCAGAGCTGCTGGGACCAGTTCCTGTGATCTGCAGGCAAAGGGATGGAAGTTTTTATCTTCTGGAGCCAGCCCCTCAGCCTAGTCCAGGAAATCTCCACTCCTGCCCACCTGTTCAAGCTCCTGGGGTCTGTCTGCTCCCATGTTGGAACTGGGGACATGTGAGATAGCAGTGGTGGAGGATAGACATAGAAAACCCATGGGACCTTTATAACCTTGTTGGTGGGGCCAGTCAGCCTGAGTCAGGTGAGCTGAGGCCAGAGAGCCAAGAAACCCTATGTACAGTCGGGGACTCACAGCCTAGAGGCCTTGTGCTCTGCACTGGAGTCTGGGAGAAAGTTAATTCTCTGGGGTCCAGACTGTCTTGCCTGCAGCCTGAGGTCAAGACTAGGTTTTAGCCTGTGTTTAATCCCCAGGTAAGTGACACAAGGTGTTTCTGCCATGACTGCAGAAGGATCTGTGGCCTGGACAGAGCCTAGGCCTGGTGGCAGTGACAGCATCACCTCTGGGGATTCGTGTGTCCCGTGGCAGCTGGTGATGGCCCAGTCTCCTGTGTCTCAGGGAGAGCATCAGATCTGCTGCTCACTTCTGCCGTTCAGGTCACTGAGGAAGCAGGATGCCGCATCTGTCATCTTTGTCTTTTCTTAGCATGGGGTTTAAGTGACATTTTGTGCATTTGAAAAGTCATATCTAGAAGGGGATCCCTAGGTGGGTGTGACCTTTGCCTTGGCACCAAGGTGGCGAGAGCACAGCTGTGCAGAGCTGGACGGGGTGGCCACCGTCCCTGTCCTCCAGGAGCTCACGTATGCCTGCCTGTGAGCGCCTCGGCGACAGAGCCGGTGTCCACCCCTGCACTGTCCACAGACCCTTGCCTGCAGACCAGGGTGCTCGCTGTTCATGCAGTACCTTCTTGAACTCGATTGTACAGATCTGCAGGCTGTTCCATGGTACAGAATGGAGGGGACTTTGGTTCCTCTGTTCAGTGACACAAGGCAGTGACCTCACTGGGGTCCTAATCATCTTAATCTAAGCAGACACTGAGGGGGAGGGGAGGGAGGGAGCCTTCCAGGTCTCTCCCTCTGTTTGTGTCCTCTGTAGCACCAGTTAATTCTACTGCATGTGACCTGTGGCCTGGCAGTTGGTGTACCTGGGTCACTTCTACATCCACTGTGTTTCAGTAATTACCTCCAAATAAAAAGCTTCGTCTAAAAACTCTCTTCCCTTTCTTCATTATTTTGTTGTGCTTTTGTTTTATCTTCTGGAACTTCTGATACTGAGTGTGTGCGTAGCTGGGCAGTCGTCGGCTGAGGTCCGTGAACTGGAATGGGCTCTCAAGGTCGAACACCTCTGTGGGACCCTGGACTCAGGCTGAATCCAGCTGACCGGAGGAGGCGCTTCTGGGCTGTGAGTGGGAACAGAGTCCGCTGGCCTTGGCATCCAGCTCCTTCAGCCTCTGCAGGCTTTCTGGTTTTCCCCCCAAACACCGCTGTCTGTCACTTGTAGGCCATTCCCAATGTCTGGGGAACATGTATAGAGGTGGTAGGGACCAGAGACCATGCCCCAACCTTGGAGGCACCACCTGGGTATGTGATAGACAGAAGGCCAGATACCGGGCTCCATCGACCATCTGCTGTGCCCTTGGGACTCTGTCCTGTATGAAGCAGGTCAAATGACTGGATTCCCTGCCACTCAGCTCCGCCCCCAGTGCAGCTGGTCTGGTCACATGATGGGGTGGGGACAACAGAGGGTCCTTCTACCCTCACCTGTGTCCATCCTTATACCTGACTCAGTCATTCCAAGAAAGAGGGCCCTAGAGAGCTGTGTATCTGGCACTGGCTACCAGGCCCTCTACTGCCAAGGCCTACAACTAACCTTTGAGGGGGGTTTTGTCTATGTTTGAGATAGACTTGCTAAGCTCAAGCTAGCCTTGGACTCTCAATCCTCAGGACATATTCACCAACCACCTCCATAATTCCAAGAACGTTTGAACAAAATGTTTTTGAGCCCACTGGATGCTCAAAAACGCTGGGCATTGACTGCCTCCCCAGGACAGCACAAATCCCTAAAGGAGAATATACCCCAGTCACACTGCCCCAGCACAGGTGATGCCTTGGCCAGGGCCAGCAGCTCCTTCCTCTAGCTGTGCGGAGAGGGAGAACGTCTCTTTGCCCTGTGAACTTCATTCAGGAAGGACAGTGGGTCCTTGCCCTTCCTCCCACACAGAAGGCCTCTTTGACCACCATGGGGCCCAAGGGAGTGGTGGCGGTGGGTGCCTGAAGCTGAGGTTTGCTGCAGCACCCACCTTTGTGCGCCTCCTCAGTGCCTGAGGCTTCAAAACAGTAGGGTTCAGCCAGGGCTTCCTGATTAAACCTGGGAACAAACGTGAGAAGCAAGCCCACGCAGTCGCCCTGGTCAAGGCTGGTCCTGGGTTTACACACCACGTGCTGAGGGCAGGGGAGAAAGTGCCACTTGGACCGGGCCTTTGAGCTGGCAGAAAACACCAGCTCACCAGGATGCCCCTGCTTACAGACGGTAGAGTTAAACCTCCTCACCGGCAACAGGCACAAGCAGGCTCGGAATGGCTGGCCAGGACTCTTCTCAACACCCAGAACTCAGGGAGCCTGAGGCAAGATTGCCCCTAAGGGGACACTAGCCTGGGCCTCACAATTGCAGGTCAGCTTGCCAGCTAACCTACACACACACACACACACACACACACACACGCACACACACACACACCCATCAAGCTGTAACGAAGACAGATGGCCTGGATATCTTAGCTGTGGAAAAAGTCATGTGCTTGGGACCTGTGCTCAACTCTGAGAGCTCTGAGCCCTTGAGTCTTGGGGACAGTGAGGACATTACTCTTGGGCTAGGGTTGTGCCCTGTCATGGACACTGCTGTTCCCACATTACCTCCAGGGTATAGTAGGGACCAGGAGAGTGACAACAGCCACTTCCCTGAAAAGACACACCTGGTCACCTGGCGTGAGACCAGGCAGTCTTGAATTTAGCTACCAGGGCTATTGGGAGAAGGCCCAATTTTCTTCTCAGTCTCCAGAGTCACACAGCAAGCCTTGCCAGTCAGCACGAGACAGAGGCTGCCTGCTCCGCAGGCCCTAGAGCAGGGTAAAACATGAGTGGCGATGGAGAGGGTGGAGGAACCCTCAGGGGGTGCCATTTGGGAGACTGCTGATGCTGCACTGGCCCCAAAGTGTCAGCCTTCCTTGGCTTTGGTAGGGACAGCAAAGAACTGAGCCCACCATCCATACAAGGACCATCCATGGGTGCAGCATCTGCTCAGGCCAATGTGCATGTTTTATGTGCATGTTTGTATGAGCATTACGTATGTACCCAGAGTTCAGAAGAGGACTTTGGACCCTCTGGAGCTACAATTACAAATGATTGAGAGCCACCCTATGGGTGCCAAGAACCAAACCCAGGTCCTCTGTAAGAGCAGCAAGTGCTCTAATCCACCGAGCCATTTCCATCCAGCATGTGTGTGCCACACTGAATGGTGAGTTTAAGGCAGGTGTGAGCTACATGAGCTCCTCTCTTTTAAAAAAGAGGGAGAAAAGTGAGTATGGCAGCTCTAATCCCGGGACTCCAGAGGCTACAGAGACAGAAGTGCCAGCCTGGGCCACATACCAAGTTCCTCTTTGAAAACCAGAGAGCTAGAGAGATGGTGTCTCAGTTTAGAGCACTTGTCCCTCTTCCAGAGGATCCAGTTTCAACACCAGTACCCACGTGACCAAAACTATCCCGTTCTCCAGTAACTCCAGTTTCAGGGGACCTGATACCCACTTCTGACATCAGAGGGTACCAGGCACACACACGCGTGTATATTCGGGCCGAACACCTATGCACATAAGTAAATATTTTAAAAAGTAACAACAAAAAGAAACAGGATGTGGAGAGATGGCTGTCAGTTCAGCACTTGCCCAACAAGCAGGAGGACCTGAGTCGGATCCCATGAGAGCACCCTGAAAGCTGACTGTGGCGGTGTGTGTTTGGAATCCCACTGCCGATACAGCAGTACTAGGATAGGCAGGTGTTCCACCTTGCCTGGGTTATGCAATGCTGGGGTAGAACCCAGTATCTGCATGCTAGGCAAACACTGTACCAACTGAGCCACAACCCATTGCCTTAACTTTAATGTGTCCTTTCTCTCTCCATCAAATCCCAAAGGACAGACAGTGATGGCACCAAGATGTGAGATAGAGACCTCCCTCTACAGTCTCCACAGGGGCCAGCATGATCTCCCTCAGAGATCCAGTAGAGAGGCAGTGATAGGTTCTGGGGCGGGAGGCATTTCGGGGAAACACTGCGATCAGTTACTGTAGAGCAGTGGTTTTCAGCCTTCCTTCCTGATGCTGCAATCCTTTGATACAGTTCCTCATGTTGTGGTGACCCCACCACCAGAAAATTACTTTCATTAATACTTCCTAACTGTAGTTTTGCTACTATCATGAACTGTAATGTGAATAGCGGGGGGAGGGGGGTCCTGTTGGTTTGGGGGGGGGATTTGCGACCCACAGCTTGAGAAGCGCTGCTGCATTAAAAGAGTTGCTGGCATCATGAGCAGGCAGGCAAAGGCTTGGTGGATCCTCCAAGAGTTCAAACCCAGTGCCAGAGACAGCATGGTGGGCTCTCTGAAGAGAGAAATCAGAGCCCATTTAGCAGAAGTGGGGAATCTATTCTTGTAGTTTCTGAAGATGGGGGAAGTTGCATAACAGTCTGCTGTGTGGCTCATTCCCAGGCAGGGGCAGGGACTCAGTTCCCTGTGAGAGATCCCAGCACCTGGGATTCCTACTGACCTGACCAGTGCCTCATGCACTCAGTCAGCCTGCCTCTCTCTCTCTCTCTCTCTCTCTCTCTCTCTCTCTCTCTCTCTCTCTCTCTCTTCTCCCCTCCCCCTCTCTCTTTCTCTCTCTCTTCTCCCCCTTTTCCCCCTTCCCTACCCTCCCCCTTTCTCTCTCTCTCTCTTTCTCTCTCTCACACACACACATACACACACACACACAGAGTCAGGTTCCTGCAGTATTTTTGCTGGCCTCAACAGAGACTGAATTCCATGATTATGATCTTGGTGGCACCGTGTCTCTCTTGTACCAACTCGATCCAGGAACCATGGCTCTCCTTCCTGGAGGGCACACAGGCCGCAGAGCCCCAGGAGACTTCAGACAGTCCTCAGAGCTTGTAGTGTGTTGACAGGCCCCTCAGCAGGTGTCTGCAGACAGCATTATTAGACCCTAAGACTAGGATCCTGGCCTGGGGTTGCTGAGGTCATGTCTTGTAGACAGTGGGAAGCTAATGTCCCCTCCCCAGATCATCATCTCACTACTCCACTGCCCTGTCTTCTCCTTTGATGGACCTTGGCCCTGGTGGCGCTGTGCCCTCCCAATGTGTCTGTGGGTCAGAGATGGGCCTGCCAGCCCCAGGGGTGGGGGTGGGGTGGGTTAGGGTGACTGTCTGCTTTTTTTTTTTCCTGTTGCTGCAGTTTATACAAACGCTCAGCCACACAGCCTCTGGGACTTGGCCAGAGCTAGTCGGAGCTGGTAGCCAGGGCAACCAGGCTCCCCTTTTCTCCCTGGGCCTAAGTTAACCCCCCAGACTCCTTTCCTCGTCCCCAGAGGGCCCTCAGGCACCCTGCCCAGGATGCCTCCTCAAATTGGGACCTCTCCAGCTGAGGAGGGTGACTGTGCGGGAGGGAAGCAAGCGTTTGCCTTGGGCCTCATGAGGAGGCTACTGTGCGGAGGAGGAGGGTGTCCTACTGTAGCCTCTAGAACCCCCGTTGTCCAGCTCCTCTTTGGACTGAGGAGGAACTGCTCTTATCTGAGCAGACGAGAGTGTCAGGTGACTGAACTGTGGGTAAGGCTTCCCAGGGAGGAGGGAGCACTTCTGTTTGCAGTATCTTGTTACTCTGCCCTGGGGCTGGAACTAATGGGAACTTGGGATCAAGGGGGAGCTCACCCTTCCTGGAAAGGCTGAGTGGCGTGCTTGGGTTCCTCACCATGTCCCCACACCCTTTCCGGGTTTCCAGCTACATCGGAATCAACACTGGGTTCTGCTTTTTCCAGGAAAGACAAAGTGGGCTGACCGTGCTGGCCCTGCTGAACGCTTCCCTCCCTGGTCCTGTCCTCCACTTTGCTCCTCGGAGAGGGAGGGAGAGGGCAGGTGTGGGCTTCCCGGGCAAGATGCCTCCAGAAGTGGTGCTTCACGACGCCAGAGCCCCACCATAGCTGAGATCCCACTCTGCCTGCAGGGTTGTCAGTGAGAGGTGTCCTTAGCGATGGAGACCATGTCAGCTCCCACCTGGGTCTTCAGGACTGGCTGGAGCCAACAGCCAAGAATTGTTCCAGAAAGAACAGACAAGATGTCTATGGGGCTGCTGCCCTCTGATGGCTGCTGTGGGTACTGCACAAGGCTCAGGAAAGCATGAAGGAATGGGACTGTGGTCAGTCCACTTGAAACCTGTCAGGTGGATCAGCACCTAAGCTGTGAATAGAAGGGTGGGTGGGCAGTGTTTTGTCTTAGAGCCATACCCATGCCCAGCTTGACAGCCCGTCCTTGTCTTTCAGGTGCAGGAGGCTAGCCCTGAGTTGTCCCCAGAGGAGAGGAGAGTCTTGGAAAGGAAACTGAAGAAGGAACGGAAGAAGGAAGAGAAGAAGCGGCTGAGGGAGGCAGGCATCGCTGCTGCACAGACTGCCAAGGTTCAGATACTGCCAGCCAAGCCCTCGGCTGCTACCCTGGCCCTGGAGTACCTCCAAGGGTAAGCACTGTTGTGCTGATTCCAGAACATCCTGCCACTGCCATGGCACTGGGTAGAAGCTGGTCCATTGTAGCAGGGGTAAGGGTGGTCCAGCCCAGGTACTAGGGAGGCCCCTGCCTGCCCAGCTCTGTATCCACAGAACTGCCCTCAGGCACATCCCCTCTTGTCTTTACCCTGTGGAGGTGTCCATCCTGTGACCACTGTGTGTCCAGACGCACCCCACTCATGACTGAGCACTGAAGACAGGCACTCTAGGTGGCATGATGACCCAGCCCTGAACCACAGGAGACTGCAGACTGTGACAAACCTTCACTTAGGGCTCTTCCTAGGTGTTTGGTTTGTTTTTAAGATTTCTTTTGGAGCTGGAGAGATGGCTCAATGGTTAAGAACACTGGCTGTTCTCCCAGAGGATCTGGGTTCAATTCCCAGCACCCACATGGCAGCTCACAACTGTCTGTAACTCCAGTTCCATGGGATTTGATGCCCTCTTCTGGCCTCAGTAGGCACAGTTAAGAATAACTAAAAATATTTAAAGCAAAAAAAAAAAAAATACAAAAATGTTTTTAAGATTTATTTTATTTTACTTATTGCTGGGCTGGAGAGATGGCTCAGCCGTTAAAGGCTAGGCTCACAACCAAAAATATTTTACTTATTGCTTTTGTTTTTTAAGATTTATTTATTTATTTATTATATGTAAGTATACTGTAGCTGTCTTCAGACACACCAGAAGAGGGCATCAGATCTCATTACAGATGGTTTTGAGCCACCATGTAGTTGCTGGGATTTGAACTCAGGACCTTCGGAAGAACAGTCAGTGCTCTTAACCACTGAGCCATCTCTCCAGCCCTACTTATTGGTTTTATGAGACAGGGTTTTTCTGTAGTCCTGGCTGTCCTAGAACTTGCTCTGTAGGCCAGGCTGGCCTCAAACTCAGAGATCTGCCTGCTTCTGCCTCCCAGAGTGCTGGGATCAAAGATCTGTGCCATCATACCAGGCAACCTTATTTTTAATTCTGTGTGCATATCTCTAGAGAGTGTTCAGGCTCAGCACCCTCCATGCAGGAGGCAGAGGCCACAGTGGGGAGAGCAGCCTGTCTCCCAGTCAGCTCAGCTTTTAGGCAGATCAAGGGGACCCAGATGCAGCCTTGTAGAAAGGTGCTTTGGCAGGAGCTGTAGAGCAGAGGGCTATCCTTCACCTCAAAGCTGGGGCTGTAGCAGAATTCCTTGTGACTGGATGAGCTAGAGAGTGGCCTTCTGTTAGAACCAGTGTTCCTCCTGGCCCTGCTGTCTGGTGCCCGTGGCACAGGAGGATCACTTAAAGCAGGCAAAGGTTCAGGAGGGGGCGTGGAGATTCCCACCCACAGGCTCATAAGCCAAAATAAACAGTCCCAGAATGATCTGGAAGACCACAGGGGCCAGTGGGCCTTAGCACAGTACCTTCTAGGAATCAGATCAAGTATGGTGCGGCCACCTCCTTCATTGTAGGCTGGGTAATGTCTCTGTCAGGACTGTAGCCCAGGCCCAGGTGGCAGTTGAAGCCTTGCACTTCATCCCAAGCCCTGAGTGTGCTTGGGCTCCGCTCTTCTAGATTCTCTACCATTGTATCCAGAGAGGGGAAGGCACAGCCTCACTCTTTACTGGTGTGGCTGAGAACATGGGGAGACCTGAGAGTGTCTGCCAAATGGCCACTTCCTTCCCATCCTGAAACCCACTGGGCTCAGAACTAGTCCTGCCCTGCCGTTTCAGGTATTTGGGGTGTGGCCTGAGTGCTCTGGTCTGTAAGTAACTTCTAGCTGACCTTCCCAGCCTATTGTCCTGCCTCTGCCTCCTCCTGCCCTAGAGAAATCACTCTCAGGGACTTGGGATGTGTGAGAGCAATGGAAGGATGTGTGGTGTGGGGACCTGGAAACAGGACACAGAAAATGTAGCCCTTGACTGTCCTTGGGGTCCTCACACAACAGGAGACCCTCCTTGGACTTGGTGTTAGGTAGAGAGTTCAGCTCAACCCTGAGGTAGGGTGAGAACTGTGGCTTCAGTGGGCAGCCTGTGAGTCTTGTGAGAGCCAAGTGAGGGCCTGAGCAGGGCCTGAGCTGTGAGGCTGGCTGGGTGCCAGTCTCAGTCCTTCCCAACTGTTGCAGAGACCTGGTGGGTGGGCAGGGTTGTGTGGGTGTGGATATGTGTCATGCCCGGTCATTCAGTGGCCTGCAAGGAAATTCCAACTAATGATGGCATACTCCAGACCCTCACTGGCCTCAGCAGAAACATCAGTGAAGAATTAATGAGCCAAGACTGGGCACAGAAGTTGAGGGGTCAGAGTGTGGATCCCCAGAAGTTGTGGAAGAGTGTGGGGTCCTGCCTGCAAGTCCATCTTCAGAAAGCAGAGATAGGGAGTCCCTAGTCCAAACTGACTAAGGAGACCAGCCATATTGGCAAAGTCTGGGTTTAAGAGACCCTGCCTGAGCCGGGCATGGTGGCGCACACCTTTAATCCCAGCACTCGGGAGGCAGAGGTAGACGGATTTCTGAGTTCGAGGCCAATCTGGTCTACAAAGTGAGTTCCAGGACAGCCAGGGCTATACAGAGAAACCCTGTCTCAAAAAACAACAACAACAAAAAAAAAACAACAAAAAAAACAAAAACCTGCCTGGGGTGGGAGTGAGGATGGTGGGCGCACACCTTTAGTCCCAGCACTTAAGAGGCTGACGCTGGGGGATCAGCCTGGCAACATAGTGAATTAGAGGCCAGCTTGGCTAAATAAGACTGTCATAAGCCGGGCGTGGTGGTGCATGCCTTTTATTCCAGCACTTGGGAGGCAGAGGCAGGCGGATCTCTGAGTTCAAGGCCAGCCTGGTCTACAAAGTGAGTTCCAGGACAGCCAAGGCTACACAGAGAAACCCTGTCTCGAAAAACCAAAAGAAAAAGACTGTCACAAAAAAAGAATGAACAAATTCAAGACGTGTAAAATGCTGTCTTTAATGTTATAAAATGGAAGAGTTGTAGAGTTGGAAGATGACCCTGGATCCCTAATGTTACCAATGCAGGCACTGCAGATGGACTGAGGACTCTCAGTGGCTGCGCTGAGGGCACATCCCCTTAAGCCAGACTTGGCCAGCACATGCTCTCAGGCAGTGTGGCTGCAGAGCCCCTGGGGTTCTCCTCTCTATCCTGAGGTGTCTGTCTGGGTTCCCAGGTGGGCTCAGAAGCAGAAGAGCTGGCGGTTCCAGAAGACGAGGCAGACATGGCTCCTGACGCACATGTACGATGAGGACAAGGTCTGCGCACGTGGATGGGCCAAGAGGGGAGGGACTCGGGGGCCGTGGACACTCAGGTCACAGGGTCCCTGCATGGCAGGTGGGCACCTAGACAGAGCCCTGAATGGACAGTGGGCACTTGGGTGTCCGGGTCCATGCACAGCACATGGACAGCTAAGCAAAGTCCTAGCGGCCCCAAACTCCTCATCCTTCTCTCTGTTCACGTCAGTGCTGGCATCACGGGTGTGTACCGCCCCACAGGTGTGTGCAGTACTGGGAATGGAAGCCAAGACCTTGTGCTCACTAGGCAAGTTCAAGGCCAGCCTGGACTAGAGACAATGTCTCAAAAACATTTTTTTTAAATTTAGATAGGGAATGTCTGAGGTACAGGAGAATCAAGCCAGCATACTGGCCTCTTTTCCACCATTGTCCTGAAAATTTCCACCTCTTGTCCTGATAGAGTAGCAACAGGGTGGACTGGGGTTCCTTGCACACAGCTGTACTGGGAGACCCCATCATGAAGACAACATAGGTTGGTCCCCCCAGGCAAGCACAGAGAGAAACCCGTCTCTCACTGCCTGCCCGCTGCTCAGGGTCCCTACCTTGGCCCTCACTCGACTCTGTCCTCTTCCCTCCAGGTTCCTGATGAGCACTTTCCTACTCTGCTGGACTACCTAGAGGGGCTGCGGGGCAGTGCCCGGGAGCTCACAGTCCAGAAAGCAGAGGCCCTGATGCAGAAGCTTGATGAGGCTGAGCCCGAGGTCGGCGGCGGGTCTCCGGGAAAGGTGCAGCGCCTGCGCCAGGTCCTGCAGCTGCTCTCCTAGTGGGCCCCGAGGACTCCCTGGCTACCTCCTCCCAGAGCTGTGGGAGCAAACGGGTCCCCAGCAGGTCATCTGGCTAGAGTCCTGAGAAGAACCCTTTATCCCCTCCCTATAAGCTCTAACAGTTTCTGGTGCCTTGGGAATTGAGCATGGTCTCCCTGAAACAGCTCCGAAGTGCCATTCCCACACGAGTGGCCCTAACGTGACTGTAAACAGAGTCTACTTTTTCTACCAAAAATATCTTAGAGACCGGCCCAAGCTGGCTTTCCCCATCAGCTGGGATTCCCTGGTTGTGTGTGTGTGTGTGTGTGTGTGTGTGTGTGTGTGTGTGTGTGTGTTGGTGTGTTGGTGTGGTAGGGGGCTCCTACATATTCGATCTGAGGGCCTCTGCAGTGCAGCCTGGATACAACTCACTGGTCTGTAGGGAGAGCCTGTATTGAGGACCCTGGGCCAGTGTGGCTGCCCATGAGCTGCTAGAAGCTGCTGCTCCATGATCCCTCCTCGTATCAGCAGCCCCATGCTGCTCCTAGTCTCAGCAGCCCCACCAGTTCCTTGTCATTGCACCTCTTGGCCAGCATGTTGAAAACAGAAGGACTAAGCGTTTGTATCTGTGCCCCTGTCGCCATCAGAACGCATGCCCCACTCCCATTGAGTGATTTTTCCTTCAGACCATAAAGAATCGTCCATAGATGCCACGTAGGGAGGGTGCTGACAGGCTAGATAGAGAGGATTTGGTTCAGTGAGGTCGTTAGGGTCAGCAAGTGGGAGCCATGGCGTGTCCACCTTCTGCTTCTTGAACTCCATCCTCATGGTCCCTCTGCACCAGAGTCACTTTTATACACTCAGGTATGGAGGTATATAAAGGAGGTTTACAGATAAATATATCCCAAGAAATTTATTTTAAAACAATTATGAATACAAATAATTTTCCATGTATTAAAGATAAAGGCAAGTTCGCATATTCCTGACTGTTTGCCTGTCTGATGCTGCACCGGCCACAGATAGCGCAGCTTGGTTGCTCAGAAGCTGAGGGGCGGGCAGCAGAAAACACTGAGAGCTTGTTTTCCATAAACTATTTTAAGAACAGAAACCTTTTTTTTTTTTTAGAGGTATGCACCACCACCCGGCTTTGTTCATTTCTTTTTTCTTTTCTTTTCCTTTTTTTTTTTTTTTAAGATTTACTTATTTATTATATGTAAGTACACTGCAGCTGTCTTCAGTGCCGGAAGAGGGAGTCAGATCTCCTAACGGATGATTGTGAGCCACCATATGGTTGCTGGGACTTGAACTCAGGACCTTCAGAAGAGCAGTCAGGGGCTCTTACCTGCTGAGCCATCTCACCAGCCCAAACAGAAACCGTTGATTTTAAAGCCATGAGACTCTTTATTCCCAGCACTCAGGAGGCAGAAGCAGGCCAGTCTCTAAATTGGAGGTCAGCCTGGCCTACAGAGCGAGTTCCACCACGGCTAGGGTCACACAGAGAGACCTGTGACCTGAGACTGATAACATCTGACCCAGAGCCAGGGTACAGCTTATGTACACGAGGGCATGTGTGGTGCCTTACACAGTTGCTTTTGCTTGCCTGCTTGGTTTGCTTTGGTTTTGTTCTAGGCAAGGTTTCTGTGTGTAACCCTGGCTATCCTGGAACTTGATCTGTAGACCAGACTGGCCTTAAACTCACAGAGATCCACCTGCCTCTGTCACCCGAGTGCTGGGATTAAAGGCGTGCCCCCCCACCACTAAGCTACACATTTTACTTCTAATTTTGGATCATTACATAGATACATCTGACTTGCCAAATATTTCGTGCCCAAGCAGGGTTGCAACCCAGAGTGGAAGAGGCAGGGGGGACGGTGGCTGGGATCTCTGGTAGGTCAGGTAGTCAGTCATCCCACTCACCTATCCCTTTCCTACAGGAATGTTAACAGGCCGAGTCTCTCCAGGGTCTTGTTCAGGTAATGACAGCTGCTCTGATCCAAGGACAGAGGACACAGTCCACCTCCCACTCGCAGCTCCAAGTGACCAGGACATGCGTCACAGTGAGGAGATGGGCATCCTGGGCCAGCTGGGCTGAAGCCAGGTTGCCCTCAGCTGCCTGGAGGCTCAGGCGTTCACAGCATCCTGAGCCTGTGAGAGCAGCCATAGTCCTTCATGAGCAGTCCATTCAGATCCAACTGCCACTAGAGGGCAGTCCCCACACCCCGGAACCTTAAGCATGTTGTCCTCTGCCTTCCTGCTAGGAACGAGATGCCACATAGCAGCAGAGAGGACACATTGGGCAGCCTCCAGACTTCTAACCTGCCAGCTCACTTGAGCAGAGCTGAGCTGTCCCCAGGTCTAGTAAAAGTGATGAGATTGGCAACAATGGTGCACGCCTTTAGTCCCAGCACTCGGGAGGCAGAGGCAGGCAGAATTCTGAGTTCAAGAACAGCCTGGTCCACAGAGTGAGTTCTAGGACAGTCAGTGCTACACAGAGAAACCCTGTTTCAAAAAACAAATGGGATAGGTTTGTCTCGGGTGGGTCCCTAGCTCTTGGACACAGTAGCCAAATACTGCATTAATGTGGGGAGATAGGCGTCCAGCCAAAGCATGAACCTTTTCCTGCGTCGTGGGGTCTCAGACAATCTGGCTACAAAACCCTGTCCCTAACCTTGTCCTGTGCCCTCTAGATACTCTCTCACTTCACATTTAGTTACTTTAAAGCACCGGCTGGAGCTGGCACCAACACAGCACACCACCAGAGCCCAAGGGGACTTACTCATGTCTCTTTAGTCAACACCGACCTGTCACCACCAACCACCAGACTCTTGGTGCCAGAAGGGACCCAAGTATCGTATGATCTGGGTCTCACATGCACTCCACCTGGCTCTTGCCGCTCATGGTGGCATCTAGCCCTGCCCTTCTGCACTTGGGGAAGCCCTGTGCTGACGGTGGCCGTATCCGTGGCCACAGGGATGCTTCTGGAGAAGGTATGGCTGGAGTTGGCACATCACAACAGACATGTGGGGCAAGGTTATCACCCCGAGCATTGCAAAGCCTTGAGTGAGCGCACAGAGAAACAAGGAATACAAACACCACCAAGAAGAGGAGGTGGGGCGGGGGGTGGAAGGAACAAGGACCATAGCTAAGAGTTTCCTGGTAGCCAAGTCGAAACAGGAAATGTGGTAGGTTCCTTGCTGTTGGTGAGAACTGACATCAGGAACCAGGGAAAGGTTCCTAGGACATCAACTGGATGAAGTTCTTTTCCTCCAACCATTCTTGTTCCAGGTGTTCACATGGTGGGTTGCCAGTTGTCACAGCAAAAGAAAGGAACAAAAATGTCGCCTGTGGTCAAGCTCAGGTAGTCCCTGGGTCCCCTTGGTGTCAATCAAAGGTGGAACATCCAGAACTGTGGGCAGAATCTGCCTAGGTAGGGAGATAGGGTATACTGGGGGGCTGTGGAAGGGCTATAGACCAGGCTTCTGGGTATGGGGGACCCCTGTGACCTGATGGGAAGCCTGGGTTTAGCCAAAGATAGAGTGGATGGGGGGGAAGAACGAAGGGAGTGGAGTGTAGTCTCTGCTCTGAGGATTTGGCTGCCTTGGGGACCAGAATAGAGAAATGTCTGTAGCATCCGGGGTGTAAGAGCCTGGAAGGTGAGTTAGGGATCCTGTAAGCACCATATCAGGACAGGGTAGGGCTGCTGGACTGGGCCGATATGCCCTCTGCCCCATGATGCCAGATGAAAGGCCAGCTTCCAACCTGCACAGACGGGTAAGCAGCCTTGGCACCACTGTACACTAAGTCATAATACTGTGGTGGTCCAGAGGGACAGTGGGGCTGTCTGCCTATCATTCATTGCCAGGGATGCTACAACTACCCCAAAACCTGCAGTGCACCCTGGGGGAGAGGGAGGCTAGGCTCTGGTAGTTTTCCAGTATATGTGCACCCTAGGATCTCGGCACCATACACAAGGTCTGGGCAGGAGGCCGCATGGTGAAAGCTGGGGCAGGCCGTAAATCCAGGTCTGCAGGGCTGAGGCCGGGTGGGGGCAGTAGGCGGTACCGCTGAAGGAGGCCAGCGAACAGCAGGAAGAGCTCTGTCCTGGCCAGGCTCTTCCCAACGCAGACCCGGCGACCTGCAAGAGAAACCAATGTAAGATGCCAGGCCTGCTCCTGGAGGGGAGAGGGCTGAGCAGAAGCTGGTGTAGGCACACCCTGAAGGCTAGCAAGTTACCAGCAGAGAATGGCAGGAAGGCCCCCCGCTTCATAAAGCGCCCCTTCGCGTCCAGAAAGTGGTTTGGGTTGAACTGGCTTGGGGTCTCCCACTGCGTCTTGTCCAGGAGCACTGAAGTCAGCAAAGGAATCACAGGAGTGCCCTGTGAAGCAGAGGGGTCCCGGGGTGGGCAGGGGATGAGGGCAGGACACCATCTGGGGGAGTTCCTGCCACCCACCTGCCCCACAGGTGAATATGAGACCCAGGAAGTCCCCCATGCACCCCATGTCAAAGGGAAGAAGTAAGTGGGGCCCCACCTTGGGGAGCAGGTAGCCACCCAGCTGGATGTCAGCAGCTGTGCAGCGGGGCACATGGGGCAGGAGTGTGATGTACCGCTGGACCTCATGCAGCACAGCACTGGTGTAGGGCAGTACTCGCTGGTGCTCTGGTTGAGGTAGCTGCCCAGGGCCCAGCACTCGGTCCAGCTCCTCCTGCACGCGACCTAGGCCAGAGGGTAGCGCTGTATGGGTGAAGCCCCATTCCTGACCCCTAAGGGTTCTCTACCATGGAGAGACTCTCACCCTGCACATGTGGGTGCTTAACCATCAGGAAGACTGCCCACTGCAGTGTGGCCGCTGTGGTCTCTGTTCCAGCCATGACCATGTCCAGTGTACAGGCCAGAACATTGGCCTCGCCAAACATGTCCTCAGGGTCATCCTCCTGCAGGGAGGGTGGTCAGAACTGGGCTCGAATCTCAGAGGATCCAACCCCAACCTGTAGGCCCAGCCTAGTTCCAGGACCCAGAGGAGGATGGGTAGAGATCAAGCTGGGTGGAAAGAACTGGTGTTTACTGGGGGTTCACCCAACATCAGTGCCCACTTCAGGTACTCAGAGGGGCCAATCTTATAGAGGAGACTGAGACTCCCAGAGGTCCCCAACAGATGGGAAAGAGCCCTCCATAATTCCCTTCCCGTGAACTGGGCCTTCCAACACCCCACCACCCCCGTCTCTGATGAAGCCCTGGCCCTGTCCACACCTGGCCCTGCTGAAGCAGAGCTTCCACATAGCTCTGCACGGGATCGCCAGTTGGCAAGGGTGGTCTCCGCGCTTCCAGGAGGGTTCTCAGGATGGTGCGCACCTCCTCGATCTTGCTCAAGACCGGCCTGTGCAACCGCAGGAAGGCCCCCAGCCGGGGGAACGTGTTGAATAGCTGTGTGTGGGCAGGACAGTGGGGTGGGGGTAGAGGTACGGTGACAGATGCAGTTACTGTGAGCAAGGCAATGAATGCATCCATCCCAATCCATCCATCAGGTGCAGACTCTGGACAAACGAGTCAGGGCAATGCTGCCCCTGGCCACAAGAGGGCACCAGGCCAGGCTTGTCACCCCTCCTGGAAGCCCAGGGAGCAGGAGAAAATCTCAGGGTGTTCAGGAAGGAGCCAGCTGACCTGATACATTTGGATGGCTCTGTGCAAGACCCAAGTACCCTTTGCTCCCTGGAAACATGTTCCTTTCTATTATTGCTGAAGGGAAGGAGTCATAGCTACACAGGCTCACAGGTTCTTCAGATGGGCAATGTATGACTTACAATAGAGTGGGTCTGGTGCCAGTAAGTCTTCAGAATTCCAGTGCATTAGCAATTACTGGGGAAATGTCTCATATTGCTCTAAGTGCTGAGGACCATCTCTACTGCCCAGGCTATCCAGGGGTTGGGGGGGCACCTCCTTCATCCCCCACAGGCTCTGGGATTGAGCTCACTGCCTGCTCCTACTACTTGAATGGAAAGACCAGGCCTAAGGGCAGGCTCACCACAGTGGCTGCTCCTCCTCAGCCCTGTGGGGCCTCGTCCTGAGCCAGGACCCAACAGGAGCAGATGCTGACTGCTCACCATGTCAGCCTCCTCCGGTGTGATGTCTGGCTGGGTCAGCAGCTCCCGGCCCTTGGGAGTGCCCACCTTCCAGAAGTGAGCCTCTCTTAAGGCTAGGTGCTGCGTGTCTAAGCTTCAGTGTCTAGTCCAAAGCCAGGACACTGTTTAAATGTTAGGGTCCTGGACATTAGAAAGGCTGATTTCTGTGATGCGGAGGTCAAGAAGGTGCCTAGCCAGGCATGGTAGCACACACCTTTAGTTCCAGCACTCAGGAGGCAAAGAGGAGTGGATCTGTGTGATCGAAGCCAGCCTGGCCTACATAGACAGTTCTGGAACAGCCAGGGCTACCTAGAGACACTCTATCAAAAAAATAAATAAGTACAAGGAAACGTGCCTGGGTGTGGGGGGACCCCTCGGACACAGGTCCCACAAACTGTAAAGGTCCTCGCACACACTTCCGCAGCTGCACTTATTATTATAAGGGTGTGTGAAAAGGTGGGGCTCTTTGGTCCAAATACCCCATCTGCCAGAGAGCACAGGGCCTGGTTCATGTGCAATCTGTCTTTGGCCGATGTCACACATCCGTTGTTTGAAGATTTTTAGGTGCCAACCAGCCCTGACCTCGGGGTTTAGAACTGGGCCCAACATTCTAGTTCAGCTGGGGCTCAATTTCCTGTCGGGTGGCAACCTCTCACCTGTATGCCAGGTGACCCCAACAGGACCATGACCTGGTCAATGAGACTCAGCAGGGACACAAACACAGGATCCTGGTAGTCGAAGCGCTGGCCGAAGAGAAGTGTGAAGGTGATGTTGCAGGGTGCCCAACCCAGCAGGGCCAGGGGGAGGGGCTGGCCTGCAGGTCAGGGAGAAAGACGGGCCTCAGGTGGGCATAGATGCTGGGCAGAGGGCATCCTGGTCCCCCACTCACCTCCATAGCCGTCCAGCTGCCCTTTAAGACAAGCCAGCTCCTGCAGCACCTTGCCCACCATGGATGGCTGTTGCACACCCAGGCTCTGCAGTGTGCGCACCGTGAATTGGCGACCTGCCCTCCAGCGAGCTCCAGAAGAAAAGAAGATGCCTGTCGAGTAGACGTGAGCCGTGAGTGCCAGCCACGCCCCATCTGATGATGCATGCAGGGAACAGGGGCCCACTGTGGCGGGGGTGGGGGGGTGGGGGGGAGGACAAGCTCAACTCCAAGCCCCTCCCATTCAGAGGTTACCCTGGGTCATACTCCTCCTGCCTTGCAATAGGCTGATCCTGTCTCTCCCTAGTACCAATCCAAGAGGCCGAGTCCCCCCTCCCCATCTGGCAAGGAACCCCATTGCCCACCTACCCCCACCTCGCTGGATGTGTTGGAAGATAGGGATTGGGGGCCGGTCGGCTAGCTCGTGCCCAGTTCCAACCAAGGCCTCCCTCACCACCTCATAGCCTGACAGCACCACGGTCTTCTGAGATCCCAGATGGATTGTGAACATTGGCCCATAGCGCTCTGAGAGCTGGTGGGGACAGACAGGTGTCAGACAGGCAGCCTCCACCCACCCTCTAAGAGCCACATACAACCGTACTATATGTAGGCTGGAAGTTTAAGATCTGGAGAGAACCCCAAGAGCCCCTCCAGTCTTCCCAGGAGGGGGTGCTGTTCAAATATTCAAACTTCCATCATCCCACTTCAAAGAGAAAACGTTGAAAAAAAATGAGAAAGCTGGAGTGGAATTTGTGTGTCTCACCCAGAGCTGTGGCTGGATCTGCCTGACATCTATCTGCTCTTCAGACTCGGCCTTGAGGTAGGGCCTGAGCCTCTGAACCTAGTGCCTGCAGCCACATCGAAGTCTAGCCTGATCCACCCTAGAAGAGGTGTGGCAGAGCCACTTCAAGCTAGCTCTGCAGCTGTGTGGACTTCTCTGCAAACGAGAGTCCCCCAGACAAAATTCAAGAACCTCTACCTCACTGAGCCAGTTAGCCTTAGTCAGTGGCGGTGCAGCCAACTTACCTTCATGTCTGAGTTCTGAGGAGAAGCCGTACCCAGCTAATACCCTACCCAGACAAGGGCACTGCTGCCCTGCTACATTTCCAACGCTTCTAGACACACCTGCCAGTCTCTTCCTCATTGTTCCGGAGCCCACTCTGCTCACCACTCCTGAACCCTGACCCTTGGCTGCCCCGCTCTGTCTGTCTATCTATCTATCTATCTATCTATCTATCTATCTATCTATCTATCATCTTTTATTTGCAATTCTGGGATAGAACCAGGCCTTCATGAATGCTAAGCAAACACACTACAATGAGCTATATCCCTAGCCTAGGTCACTCTTGCTTCCAACATCTGCTCTTTGGGGACAAGCGTCTGGCATCCTGTATCCCCTCCTGGCTTCCCTTGTCAGAGCTGGGACACAGACACCATGTGAGCTGTGAGATGACATAGGGTCGCCCACCCTACCTCCATCAGTGCCCGGTCTTGTTGGGTCACACCCAGCAAATGCAGGTTCCCCAGGAACGGCAGAGGGCGAGGTCCAGGGGGCCACCGAGGGGCCAGGGAGGGGTGCTGGGCGTAGCCCTGGAGCAGTCCCCACAGCCCCAGAAGTAGCAAGATCCCCCAGACACCCAGGAGCAGCAGAGCCATGTGAACAGCTGGATAGCAAATCCTCAGCTCTCCAGGGGCCCAGTGAGCCCTCTGCCTTATAGCCATCCTCCCCAGGGCGTGCCGGCACCCCACCCACCCTACCACCCCGAGAATGTGGAATGAGCAGTTTGCAGGGGACAGCCCAACAGGAGGCTTAAAGCTACAGGCTATGTGGAATGTGGGGTCACCTCTGTGGCAGGGGGCCTGGGTTGGGGGCTGAAAGGACCTCTGTAAGTAGTACAAGGCCAAGACTTTTTGGTCACAGGTTGTCCAAGCATGGGCCAGGTGAGGTCAGGCTTCCAAGATACCTACATCCCTCCATGTGTCCCCAGGTTCCAGTGTCACAGTCAGAGCTATTCTGTCCCCCACTTTGGGAACCTATAGTTCTCTGTGGTCTTCCATCAAAGTGGAGCTTACGGGACTTTGAGACTGAAAGAAAGGATGAGGATCCCCCGTGTCCTCAGCACCCTAGTGCCCAGCAGGTACACTGAATGCCCTGTGCAGTCATCAAGGGCCTCTAACCACAAGGGCCTCAAAGCTCGTAGCCTTCAGAAGCAGTCTGAGGGAGCTGAGGGAGCTCACCCCAGCAGCCTGGAGTAAGGGGCACGACCACCCAGACACTGAGGGGCCATCCCATCTAGGAGACTGTGAACAGACCCAGCAGGTGGCTGGGTTTACAGCCCTATCTGTCTGGGCTCTAATCCTGTCTCTTAAACCCTGGAGGCCTCACTGGGGAGGAGGTGCCCCTGTAAGAAAGGGCTATGTGGGGCGGGTGGCTCCTGGCACCAGAAGTAGCTGGATTGCTTCCCTGTAGCCTGCCTCAACATGAGGCACCTGGAATCCCCCAAGCAGGGCCCCTCACCATGGGGCCAGTCCCCTGGGGTGTCATCTACGCCCTGCCTGCACAAATGCAGAGCCGAGGAGGGCGCAGAAGCCATCTGCACTCCTTACACCCAGGTCTTACAACACCCAGGAGCCCAGCCTAGACTGCATTCACCCTAGCACCTCTCTTCCCTGCAACAGCATGAGCCTGGGCTGGGACAGCTCCCTGTTGCTATTGTGGATGTCTGGGTCATGTTTCAACCAACTGCCACCAAGGCCACTTCTGAGCATCCAAGCTAGTGCTCCTACCCAGACAGGACAATCTACATAATTGCTGCAAGACATCCTTATTGAGCAGTCGCTATGAGCCAGACTTGGCCAGGAGCAAGGGCTATGGAAATCAGAGGCAGAGGGACCAACAGGATCCTGATGTCACAATCCCAGGGCAGGACTGGTGTGGCTCCGTTTGCATGTATTGGAAGGGAGGAAGTCAAGGAAGATGGTGAGCTGAGATTTGCCTGGCTGTCAGGGACAATGAATGGGAAGTGGAGGTAGGTGTAGAAAAGCCAGGCAGGCTGGGACAGGAGACTTGTCAGGGTGATCGGGGCTGGAGTCTGCAGTCCCTCCAGGAGCAGGCACGAGCTCCCATGCCAGCATGAGAGTCCCCATGGCTTCAGTGAAGACCCCAGAGTTGCCTGTGTGAGTTAAGTGTTCTGATGTCCAGGCATCTCTGGACAGCTCCCCCTGCAGTGTCCATGCTTCTACATGACTGGTGTGGCCCAAATCCTCCCGCTTCTGCCTCCCAGGGCTGGGATCACAGACAACACCTTGGGGGTTATTTTGGGGAAGGAATTTTGTTGTTTGTTGTTATGGTGGTGGTGGTGGTGGTGGTGGTGGTTTACTGGTCTGTTTGATACAGGGTCTCATGTAGCTCATGCTGGCTTTGAACTCCTGATCCTCCAGCCTCTCCTTCCCTAGGGCTTAGATTACTGGTATGCACCATGAACAGTTGAAAAGGTGTGTGTGCATGTGTGTCCATATGTGCAGGCTCATGTGTGTGAGTACAAACACACACATACCGCAGCCCGCATGTAGAGGTCAGAGGATGACGTCTGGTGTCAGTTCTCATCTTGCACCTTCTTTGCGATGGGATCCTTTGCTTGTAGCTGCCTATGAGCTGGTGTGAGGGCTTCTGGGATTCCCGCCGCTCTCTCACCTTCCATCCTGCTGTAGGAGCGTTGGGATTGGGGGATAATTTCACATCCATCTTCACATAGGATCCGGGATCCTCAGACTTGCACAGCAAGCATGTAACTCCTGAGCCACATCTCCCCAGTCTCACCTTGTTGATTCAGACAGGATCTCTCCCTGGCCTGGAGCTCACCAACTCTGCTGGACTGGCTGCCCAGCTCAGCCTCTTCAGCTGCATTACAAATGTGTCCCACATGCTTTTTGCCTGGCCATTTGCATGGGTACTGGGGATGGAACACAAGTCTTCATGGTTGCACAGCTTGCCCATCTATTCTCCACATGTATAATGTTATTAACATATACATATATATTAACATATAGCATGTACATAGACCACATCCATAAAGCACGTATTCTGGGCTGCAGATTAGCAGCACGGGCACAGTTTAGCAGCAAACCATTCACTGAAGCATGCACCAGGAGCAGGGCTCCATCTACCAGCGCTGAGAGAGGGAGGGAGGGAGAGAGAGAGGGAGGGAGAGAGGGACGGAGGGAGGGAGGGAGGGAGGAAGAGAGAGAGAGAGAGAGTTTACATGACTGTGTACCCAAAATTAGACACGGGCCTCCTCTGCTGTGCTGGGCGTGGTGGGGTGAGTGTTCCCGTTGTTCCCCGCCTTAAGCTGTCACAAAGCAGTCAGCTAAAGATATGAGGGTAGAACGGAGGGAGGTGAGCACACCTGTGACCCCAGCTCTGCAGAGGGTAAGGCAGGAGGGTGAGCTCTGGAGCAGCGCGTCCTGTATAGTGAGACTTGACGCTGTGCACAGCCACACGAGTGGCAAAGTAGATTCTGAGTGAAGGTGCTGGAGTTTGTAATTATTCCCTGTGGTGCTTGCTGGGAATCAAACCCATGGACCTTGCTAGGCAGGGGATCTACCACTAAGCCACATCCCCAGCCCCTTACTGGTGGATTCTAGGCAGGTATTCAATGAAAGAAAGAAAAAAAAGAAATGAAAAGGAAGGCTATGACATCTCCTAGGTATGGGGAAATTTGTTGTAGATAGGAGGGCAAGCATAACTGGAGGCAGGGGCATCTGGGAGAGTCCAGAGTGAACATGACCCTGAGCAGGGCCATGTGAGGAGAGGGGCGGTAGAGATGGGAGGGCTAGGAGAGTAAAGGGGACGTGAAAAGAGCCAGGTAACCAAAATGGCTGGATTATAGAGGGAAATTCAGCTGTGGGGCAGAGCAGCCCAGCCCCTGAGCTGGAGAAGTTTAGGGCAGCAGGCATGGTATGCCAGCCATACCCACCTTATAACAAGTAGGGGCAAGGGATGCTGGGAGAACCTGGCAGCCAGGTCTGCTTTGATATGTTAAATGGGTACCTCCATTTACTTATTTTTCCCCAGGTTTGAGACCTAACACTCTACTATTGAATTGCATCCCGGTCCTAAGTTTTATTTGTGTTGCCCAGGTTGACTAAGTTGACCTTGATCCCCTCCTCCTCCCCACTTCTCCAGAGTGCAAGCTGGCACTGCAGGAGTGCACCATTAGGCCTGGTAGCTGTTGGTGTGTGTGTGTGTGTGTGTGTGTGTGTGTGTGTGTGTGTGTGTGTGCATGCGTGCGCGAGCTGAGGATTAAATCTTAGCTTTACGAAGCTAAGTCCCCAGCCCTGGGGCTGTTCTCTTTTTTTAATTTTTATGGAATTTCTCCACACCCAACAAAGGTGTGGCGCCAACTGTCTCCAGCACAGTTACTCAATCCACTGAGGGTCTGTTCTCATCAGACTTGGTGGGGCCAGACTGAGGGATGCCCCAGGCTATCCCTGCATGCAGAGCTCTGATTGACTGGCTCGGGCTACATCTAGCCTTTACCTGGTGTGGTGGCCACATAGATGGTCCCTATCATATGTCCTTTGAGTAATATGATGTTGTCATCTTCCTATCATAAGGGGTCTGTATTTCCCAAACTGTAGGGATGTTGTTAGCACTCCAGAAGCTAGGGCATTGAGAGATACAGTTCACACCAAGCTTTGAGGCCCTAGTGCCTTGCTGGGAGGAAGCCTGGGTAGCCTGAAAGAGGCCAGGGGTAGAACACTAACAGTCTAAGGACATAGCCATGCTCCCATGGTCAGCCTGAGTGGGCTGGTATAGTGGTCATATGTTCTTTCACATAACCATGAGGGCTTGAGTTTGAATCCCTAGCACTCACATAAGAAGCCAGGCATGGCTGTGCATGCCAGCAACCCCATTTAGGAAACAGAAACAAATGGATCTTGAGAGCTTGCTGGACAACCAACTTTGCCAACAATGATGAGCTTCCAATTCAGAGAGAGTCCCCACCTCAAAGCAATATGGAAGAAGATGCTTGACATCCTTCTGTGGTCTCCACATGTGCACACACAGGTGCATCCAGCTGCACACACACACACACACACACACACACACACACAATGTGCATCCAGCTGCACACACACACAGGTGCATCCAGCTGCACACACAAACACACACACACACACACACATACACACACAGAGAGAAGTGTATCCAGCTGCACATACACACACAAACACACTGTGCAGGGTGGTGCACACCTTTGATCACAACCCTTGGAAAACCAGCACTTCCAAGGCAGAGGGAGGCAGAACTCAGTGAGTTCAAGGCCAGCCAGAGCTGCACAGTGAGAACCCATCTTAAACCCAAACAAATAACAACACAGAAGCGCTCATACAAGGCAGTAGCCATTTCCAAGGAATGAAGGGTTAAAAGTTGCTGTCACAGCCAGGCGTGGTGGCGCACGCCTTTAATCCCAGCACTCGGGAAGCAGAGGCAGGCAGATTTCTGAGTTCGAGGCCAGCCTGGTCTACAAAGTGAGTTCCAGGACAGCCAGGACTACACAGAGAAACCCTGTCTCAAAAAAACAAAACAAAACAAACAAACAAACAAACAAGCAAAAAGTTGCTATCACATCCCAGACACCCAGCTACTTTCTTGGTTCTTTGGGTGCCTGACAGAGGGTCTGCCACCCCAGGGACAGAGATGTCTTATTTTAAGTGGAAAAGGGCTGCTTGCTGAGTCATAAAAGCCACCATTGTTCACAGTCCAGAAAACATTAATGAGTAACTCAGTGTATGGCCCCTGGTTCCAGGCATGGGAAAGGCACAAAAGAGCTGTTTCTATGATATGAACAAAGTACAGTTTTCCTTCTGAAGTCTCTCCACACACATACACACTCTCATTCTTCTCTCTCTTTCTGTCTTTCTCTCTCCCTCTCTCTGATGTGCATATATATGTGTGTATGTGCATACCCCATGCACATGTGGAACGCAAAGGAGGACAGCAGGTGTCCTGCTCTCTTTCTCTCCCCCTTATCCCTTTGTGACAGGGTGTTGGCTGAACCTGGAGCCAGGCTGGCAGCCAGCATGCCACCCCTTACAATGTTGGGATTAGAGGCCCATGCTACCCAGCCTGGCTTTTTTGGGGGGGAGGCTCTAGGGATTTGAACTCAGGTCCTCATGTTGCTATAGTGAGTGTCTCTGCCAGCTGAGCTCATCCCTCCAGGCCCTGTTTTGAGAAGTGATGGGAAGCAGTCCTGGAATGGGCTTTCTGGAGGACTGGCAGGGAGATGGTACTCCTCTGAAGACAGCCTATAGGTCTGCTAAATCCAGCCTCCCAGACAGGAAGGCAGAATGGGATCCAGCAAGAAGACCAATGGGTGCCTGTGGAGAAGGGGAGTCCAGCAAGACAGAAGAGGCTGAGTGGATCTGCCGGTCAAGCACCTCTCTGCAGCCCCTGGGAATTGTTTCTGCTCCTGCGTCAGTGATGTTGGGATCCATCAAGGGACTGCAGAGGAAGAGCTGGCCCCAAGCTGCTGCTAGGAGCCACTGATCCCATCCTGCTCACTGCCAGGACCTGGCGTGGTGTGGAACATAGCGTCCATGTGTGGCTGAGATGGAATGACGGCTAGTGTCCTACACTGAGGCAGGGTGCCAGTGGTCTTCTCTGTCCCCAAGCTGAAAAGCAGGGGTGCTGGGCACGGGTGTTATTGCCATAACATCAACAAAGAGTCAGTATAGTGCACCCCACTACCATAGAACAGTCCCAGCCCCCAGGACCTTTTGGCCTCCTTTGAAATAATGTTGTGGCAGATGTAAGCAGCAGAGGTTAAAGTTGTTGGGATGAGCTGAGCATGGTGGCACATGCCTTTAATCCCAGCACTTGGGAAGCAGAGGCAGGTGGATCTCTGAGTTCAAGTCCAGCCTGGTTTATAGAGAGTTCTAGGACAGCCAGGGCTACAAAGAGAAACCCTGTCTCGGAAGAAAGAAAGAAAGGAAGAAAGAAAGAAAGAAAGAAAGAAAGAAAGAAAGAAAGAAAGAAAGAAAGAAAGAGAGAGAAAGAAAGAGGGAGAGGAGAGAGAACAAGAAAGGGAAGAAGGGAGGAAAGAAAGAAAGAAAAGACAGCAAGGAAAGAAGGAAGGAAGAAAAGAAAGAGAGAGAAAGAGAAAGAAAGAAAGAAAGAAAGAAAGAAAGAAAGAAAGAGCCGGGTGTGGTGGCGCACGCCTTTAATCCCAGCACTCGGGAGGCAGAGGCAGGCGGATTTCTGAGTTCGAGGCCAGCCTGGTCTACAAAGTGAGTTCCAGGACAGCCAGGGCTATACAGAGAAACCCTGTCTCGAAAAACCAAAAAAAAAAAAAAGAAAGAAAGAAAGAAAGAAAGAAAGAATTGTTGGGATAGCCCTACCCCAGTGTGGCAATGTCATAAAAGGAATACTTGGATACAGAAACATGGGAGAATGTCCCCAGAAGTGGAGGCCCAGGAGGGGGATATCTAGCAGCCCAGAATTACCTAAAGTTGACAGAACATCTCAGAGGCTGGGGGAGAACCTGGGCTCCCTGGAGCAGACAGCAGGGACAGCAGGCCACGATAAGGCTGACCAACACCTTAGGATCAGACTTCTGGTCTCTTGAACCACAGAACATGCCCTTTGGGGAGATTTTGTTTTGTTTTGTTTTGTTTTGTTTTGTTTTGTTTTGTTTTGTGGGACTGGGTCTTGCTATATAGCCCAGGTTTGCTGAAAACTCAGACAATCCTTCTGCCTCAACTTCCTAAGCACTGTCCACAGGTGTGAAGCACTACACCCTGCTTTATTTTCTGTTTGTATCGCTGTGTCACAGCACTTGCAGCAAGCTAGCCACTCCTTTAGTGTGCTTCCTTCCTTGATTAGACCCTCTAAGTAGATGGGAAACTCAGTCCCTGGCAGACAGATGGATGGGATGAAGATCCCGGGGCACAGACTGCTGTCCTCGGGCAAATGGCTGCATCTTTCTGTTCTTATTTGCTAATCAGTACCAAAAGATGACTGCCAGGCTTCTTTCTGCTTCTCAGAGAGCTGGAAACCAGCGGGAGGTCCTTTCGCAACACGGCGGGGGCGGAGCTAGATAGGTGAGGCGGGGCTTAGTGGGTGGGGCCTGGGTGGACTCGGGGTGGGGCCAGTCGTCCGCTCGACTAGCTCGGCGCTTCCTGGACCCGCTCGGTGTTCAGCCGTCTGCCCTGCGTCGTCAACGCTCTCCTCTCTGGATTTCGCCGTGATGTCGACCGCAATGAACTTCGGGACCAAAAGCTTCCAGCCGCGGCCCCCAGACAAAGGCAGCTTCCCGTTGGACCACTTCGGTGAGGCGAGGCGAGGCCCAGGCTGCTGGTGGACTGGGATCGGGTGGCAGACTTAGGAGTACTGAATCTGGGTGGCAGCGTCTCGGGTGCTGAGTCTGAGTGGTAAGGAGTGCTGTTTCTCGGTGGCAGGTGGCAGGATCAGGGGTATTGGAAGTAGGTGGCAGGATCTGGGATACTGATTCTGGATGGCAGGGTCAGGAGTACTGGGTTTGGGTTCAGGGTCTGGGTGGCAAAGTCTGGAGTGTTGTCTCTTTGTGATAGATAGGTTTGGGGGCACTGGGTTTGGAAGGCGGGGCCTGGGGTTGTAGATCTGGGTGGCAGGGCCTGAGGTACTAGATTTGAGTGGCCCGGATCAGAGTTGCTGGATTTAGGTGTAATGTCTGAAGAGTTAGATGTTGGATGTGACAGGGCCTAGGGTGCTGGATTGAAGGTCTGAGAGCCAAGGTGAAGGAGCTGGATATGAGAGACAGTGTGTGGGGTAATAGACCTGGGTGGCATTGTCATGTGTGTTGGATTTAAGTGACAGGATCTGGTGGTTGGGGTCTGAGGTATTAATATTACAGGTCCTTCTCGGGGAGTGGGGCTGGGCGTGCTCAGAGCCCTGTGGGGATGCAGTCAGAGAAACTGAGTCTTGAAGGTTCCTATTTCAGAGGGCCACCTGTCATGGCCCTCCAAGTAAGACTTGGGGGTAATGTGACAGGATGGTGACAGGCCTCCTGGAACGGAGCTTGATGTTAGGCCCCCTGGTGGCAGCACAGCGCAGTGCAGGACATACCCTCCCTCCCCAGCTCCAGGCTCTGGGTCTGCAAGGATATTCTCAAAAAGCTTTTTGATATCTAACACCGGGGCTGAAAGCCAGGGTTTGGCACATGCTAGGCGAGTGCTCCACCTCTGAGCCACGCCGCCAGCCTGGAGGATTTCCAGTCACCATTCTGAAGTCTACAGCTAACAGGCCTTTTGGGAAACTGGAACATGTGAAAGGAAAAAAAACCAAAAAACTGGGAGAGAGTTGGAGATTCAGATTACAGAGGCTGAGCGGGCGCCTGGCACGCACAGGAACCTGAGTTCAGTTCTCAGCACTACAATAGTTAAAAAAAAGAAAAGAAGCCGGGCGTGATTGGCGCTCGCCTTTAGTCCCAGAACTCGGGAGGCAGAGGCAGGTGGATTTCTGAGTTCGAGGCCAGCCTGGTCTACAGAGTGAGTTCCAGGACAGCCAGAGCTATACAGAAAAACCCTGTCTCGAAAAACCAAAAAAAAAAAAAAAGAACCTCCCCGCCAAGACCTACCACCAGCACACAGACCCCCCCACCCCAGACCTACCACCAGCACACACAGACACCCCAACCCCAGACCTACCACCAGCACACAGACCCCCGCTCCATACCTACCACCAGCACACAGACCCCCGCTCCATACCTACCACCAGCACACAGACCTCCGCTCCATACCTACCACCAGCACACAGACCCCCGCTCCATACCTACCACCAGCACACAGACCTCCACCCCAAACCTACCACCAGCACACAGACCTGAGAAATGGAGCAGCCCTTGTGTTAGTGTAGAAATGGTGGCTGTTAGTGTAGATAAGATGCTTCAGTGAACTGCTGCAGAAACCCCAGCTCCAGGGACAGCTTTAGAGATTACTGTATTTGTTAAGTTATGTTTATTTATTTAGTGTGTTTGGGGATATGCCATGGCACACATATGGTCAGAGGACAACCCGAGGAAAACTGGGGATCTTTCCACCACCACGTGGGTCCTGGAGATCAAACTTAGGCTGTCAGTCTTGGTGGCAAGTGTGTCTACCCACTGAGCCATCTCACTATTTTTAGATTATTTATTTTTCAACATTTCATTGGGAAATTTTCCATTGAAAATTTTATTTTAATTAATTAGTTATTAATTCATCCTTCATATTTTTTCAAAGGCAGGGTCTTACTATGTAGCCGTCGCTGTCCTGGAACTCGCTGTGTAGACCAGGCTGGACTCAAATGTACAAAGATCCACTGGCCTCTGCCTCCTGAGTGCTAGAATTAAAGGCATGTACCAATATGACTGGTTTTATTATAATTTTTTTTAACTTTATGTGTATGTGTGTGCATCTGAGTTTGTATATATACCATATGTACGTAGGTACCCTTGGTGTCCAGAAGGGGGTGTTTGATACCCTGGAGCTAGAGTTACAGGCTTTTGTTAGCTGCTCAGTGTGTGTATTGGGAACCAAACTCAGGTCTCCATTAGAGCAGCCAGTGTTCATAAGCAGTAAGCCATCTCCCCAGCTCCTTTGATTGCTTTTTTTGTTTTGAATTACAGGGATTTGAACCCAGGGGACTATATGCCAAACATGCACATTATCTCAGAGCCACACCCACAGCCTCATGAAGGGAACAGATTTTGATGGAAACCCTAGCACTGCTCCTAAAGTCAGCGTGTGAGCAGGCCAGGCCTTCTCTTTACTAATAGAATGCTGTCTTTCTTCTTTTCCTAGGTGAATGTAAAAGCTTTAAAGAAAAATTCATGAAGTGTCTCCGTGATAAGAATTATGAAAATGCTTTGTGCAGAAATGAATCTAAAGAGTATTTAATGTGCAGGATGCAAAGGTAAGTTCTATTTGTGTGTGTGTGTGTGTGTGTGTGTGTGTGTGTGTGTGTGTGTACACACACGTACACATGCGAGCGCTCATGATTGTGATGAGCCACCATGTGGGTGCTGGGGGGAACTGGGTCTGTTGCTGGCCTGGATTCACTTGTTAGGCTAGGCTGACTACAGGCAAGCAGGAATCCTCCCATCTCTGCCCCCAGTGCTGAGATCTCTATCCCCAGTGCTGAGATCTGCCCCCAGTGCTGGGATTGCAAGCAGACCCGCACACCCAGCTTTCTTTATGCGGGTTCTTCAGAGGGAACCCGGGTCCATTTTACCAACCCAGCCACCGCCCCTGCCTCGTCCGAGTGGGTGATGTTTAGCCAATGAGGAGGCTGCTAATGGCCCTGGAAGCCTTCGTGAGTGACAGCAATGAAGTGAGTGTCCACAGCTTTGTCCCTCCGTCATTAAGCTTTCAGAATCATAGATCCCAACAGCGCTGACTGAGCCAACAGGTTTTCATGCCTTTCACATTCTCAGCCCAGTAAGAACACGCATTGCCTCGTGCTGTCCTCTGAAAGCTGTTTGGAATGTCACCAGGACAATAGGTGACTTAAGCAGTGATGGATGATGGTGGCCGCACCCACCCCCACCCCAAGTTTACTTTTAAACAGAACAAAAACCCAAGGTCTGTGGCGCTCTGCCTTAGAATAAGAGCCATTCTACTGTAAATGTGCAGAAGCTGCTAGCACGCCAGTCCTTGGGGAAGGGGGCCTGTCCCCGCCGCTGTGTACACCGAAACTCAGGCACCCCAGCCTCTCAAGATGTCAGTGGTCCACTTAAGCCTGCTTTCTATGTGTTTAACAAACCCAGACAAGTCCCAGAGGCGTTGGCGTGTGGGGGTTACAGTGTGGGTGTCTCAGCTCTGGCAGTGACGACAACTGCTGTCACAAATGGTGCTTGGGTCTGTCCTGATGTCACTGCTTCCAGATAGCATATGGTTGGAACTGAGCCTCAGCACATGACTGAGAATTTCTTCTTGGCTCTGCTGAGCTTTACAAGAGGGCCAGAGTGATCCCAGCCTGCAATGAGGATGTGAGCAGGTTCCCACCCTCCCCACAGCTCGAGCCTTCGGTGTCTACAAAAGGAGAGGTTCCCACAGACAAGCTGGACAAATTCAGCAAGTAAGAGCATTAATGGAGCCTAACACAAGCTTGTCATTCCAGCTGCTTAGGAAGCTGAGGCAGGAGAATGGTGAAGTTGGGGCCAGCCTCCGCTACAGAATAAGTTCAGAAACTATCTGGGCAATTTAGTAAGATCTTATCTCAAAATAATAAGAAAAACAGGATATAGCTCAGTGGTAGAGCCCCTGCCTAGAATCCCCCAGTGAGGGGCTGGGGTGTGGCTCAGTGGTAGAGCCCCTGCCTAGAATCCCCCAGTGAGGGGCTGGGGTGTGGCTCAGTGGTAGAGCCCCTGCCTAGAATCCCGCAGTGAGGATTCGGGGCGTGGCTCAGTGGTAATGCATTCCACAGTTATGTGAGGTCCTGGGTTCTGTCTACAGTATCCCCATCCATACCCCTTTCCAAAAATGAGCAGCTTTGTTTTGACCCTGGTACCTGGCACAGATGCACAGGGACTTCTACTTATGATTACATTGAGGGTGGCTGCTTTGAGATCCTCTGGAGAAGTGGCTAGTCTGCCTGGCAAGGCTCTGGACAGTACCAGCAGAGGTTCTTGCCTGTTTGTCTGTGGGGTGAGCTGAAGCAAGGCCTCCTAGTCCCTGTGCCTCTTTGCCACACTCTACACCACATAGAACAGGTGCCTCAGAGTTGGGAAGGCAGGGCCTGCTTCCATGGGCTATGGGGCCTCAGCTGGGCGAGTGCAGGCACACAGGAAGCTTCTGGCTTTGTCCAGTGTTGGCAAGGGTTTTTTGGTTTGGTTGGTTGGTTGGTGGGTTTGTAAATAAATACAATTAAGAAAATAAAGTTAAGCCGGGCATGGTTGCACACACCTTTAATCCCAGCACTCAGGAGGCAGAGGCAGGCAGATTTCTGAGTTCGAGGCCAGCTTGGTCTACAGAGTGAGTTCCAGGACAGCCAGGGCTATACAGAGAAACTCTGTCTTGAAAAACCAAAAAATTTATTTAATTAATTAATTAATTTAATTAAAATACTCCTTCTCAGGCCTCCTGGGCATGGGGAACCTTGGGGTCTGTGGCTGTCGTTACATCTCAGCTGGCCGTGACGTTGCAGTCCTCCTGCCTCCACCTCTAGAGAGGCAGAGGTGACAGGGGGGCAGAATGAATGTTGCTGGGATAGGCAGGGATGGCAGAGCCTAAGGAAGGCTACAGAGCACAGCTCAGGCCTCATCTTAGTGTCTCCGGCCTTAGAAATCCCAGGGACAGTTTTCTAGGGGTGTCCCCTTAGGTGACAGAGGTACATTGAGAGCATTCCTTGGCTTGACTTATTCACTTGTCTGTGTGCATGTGAGGAACCTGCTGGCTGGCTGTGGAACTCCAGGGGTGCTCCTGCTTCCACCTCCCCAGCTCTGAGGTCACAAGCACAGCTTGGTGGCCTTCTGTCTGTGGGCTGAGCATCAAGCATGGCTCCTTCTTGTTTTCAGAGCAAGAACTTCACCGGCCAAACCGTCTCTTCAGCCATTCTTTACTCATCTTTTGGGACAGGGGCTGTGATTATCCCAGGCTGACCTGGGCCTCACTACAGCCTGTTTCTGCCCCACACTGGGCTCACAGATATGAGCATGACCTAAAGTGTCCGGTCTTCCTGGCAGCTGGGCTGAGGCTGGTGGGGACCTGCAGGAGCTGAGCTATGTCCTTCCTGGCTGGTATTTTTTCTTTTCATTGTTCCTTTTCTTGCCCTGAGCAGCCAGTGGCAGTAAGAGCCAGCCTCGGTAGGCCTGTGACCTGTGGCTTCCGAGCCCCAGACAAGCTTCCTACGGTTACCATACTCACCTCTGCAACTGCCGGGCAGATAGCCTGAAGGTGGTCCTTAGTTCCCCAGAGCTAGAGTCCTGTGTTCCTGAAGAGCTCCTGGGCTGGGGGGAGACATCTGTCCCCGTCTTAGGCAGATGTGGGGACATCTGCATCTTCAGACCACGAGCCACTTTCCTCCTGGTGCTTGCATGCTGTCTGACCAGAGCCAACGAGACTCTGATCCTCAGCGTCTCCCTGGTTAGAGTGTGGCCTCCCAGCCAGTCCTCTCCTTCCATATCAGAACATTGGTACCCACAGGCCCTGGGCCCTGGGACTGTCTGTCCTTGGGGATCATGACTGTGAGTAAGGCAGAGATGTCCCTGGGTTGAGAGGGTGACCAGATTCACTGTGAGCGCCTCCTAGCATTCTGAGCTGCAGAGAGTGGAGTGTGGTGGGGGAGGGGCAGTTACTGAGGGAGTGTAATGTGGAGGATGGAGGGCAACAGCATGAGGGCTGGTTTCCTGACAGGACCCGTCAGGGCTGAACACTGCTTTGATTTGATATCCCGCCCAGAGTGGCTGTCACACCACAGAGCTCTGGACAGCATTCCACAGCGACTCAGCCTGTCACAGACCTGAGTCCTCACACCAGAACCTGTCAGTGAAACCAACGGCTGGTTGGGAGGCAGGCTGGAGAACCTGGTGCTGGGTGTCCATCTGTCTTCACAGGGTAGCTGTATTCCATGTAGCTGTAAAGGCGGTAGATCCTCACGGGTGCTGAGATCATAGCACTGATGACAAGGCTAGGCCATTCTATACCATGTTCTGGCCTCCTCTCTCCAAGTACACTTTTACAGTGACCTGGAGGATTCTCCTCAGTGTCTTTCTGCAGTGTGGGGGTAAAGAGGTCATGCCCCCAGCTATGTGCACCCCTAAAGTCTGCACAGGCAAGTCCACACAGCTGTGAAGAAACTTATCCAGCCTCTGCTCTCCTCATTTCAGCGCATACCTGTGGGGTCACCTGATCCCACCCACATCCTCAGCCCCTGTCCTTGTGAGCTTGGGCCAGCAATGTGGTTGGGGGGGGGACCCATGAGGCTCACATGGCCTGTTGGCTCCTTACCCTATGGGCAGGACACCAGTCTCTGGGTCTGTTTTCCTGTTTTGGAACAGGGCTGGGGGTGGGGGTGGGTCCTGGAGGCCTGGGCAGGTGAATGAAGGAAAGAGCATGGTGGGATGGAGCCCTGCCCCGCCCCCACCCTCCCTTCCTCGGTGACAGCATCTTTCTCTTCCAGGCAGCTGATGGCACCAGAGCCGCTAGAGAAGCTCGGCTTTAGAGACATAATGGAAGGGAAGCCAGAGGCAAAGGACGAATGTTGAGAGAACCCCTCAGGGCCGTGTCCCCTGCCTGGAGCAGAGCTGAGCCCTTCTGCCGGAAGTGTGGGGGGACCTGACACTCAGCCCCTGTTGCCCCGTGCAGGGGCTCTCCGTGGGGTCTTTAGAACATGGCTCACCCCTGCAGCACACACCGGAATGTTTCCTCTGCTGACCTCGGTTCCCCTCTAGAGAGTGTGGTTTTCTTCCGTCTGTGTGTCACAGTCTGTGTGTCACAGGACCCGTCAGGGCTGAACACTGCTTTGATTTGATATCCCGCCCAGAGTGGCTGTCACACCACAGAGCCCTGGACAGCATTCCACAGCGACTCAGCCTGTCACAGACCTGAGTCCTCACACCGGAACCTGTCAGTGAAACCAAGCGACAGCAAAAAGTCCGCCTTTTGCGCTCACAGACTCACGTCAGCTTGCTTCCCTTTCTCTGTGTTCTCTCCTTTGAACAAAACTGGAATACAAAGTAGGAAGTGAGAAACCATTTGGCTTTTGACATATTTGACCTCTTGTTTTTAAGTGTTTTGAGACAGGGTCTCAAACTGCCCATGTAGCCAAGGATGGCTTCGAACTCTTGATCCTTCTGCCTCCATGTCTGGGGTACTGGAAAGTGGGTTCCCTGCAGGCTAGGCAAGTACTCTACTGGCTGAACCATGTCTCTAGCACAATTTCTTGCTTTTTAAATTACATTTTATTTATTTATTTATTTATTTATTTAGGGTAGCACTGTGTCTCTGTGTGTGTGTGTGTGTGTGTGTGTGTGTGTGTGTGTGTGTGTGTAGTTTGTAGGTGGGTCAGAGGACAGCTTAGAGGAGTCCGTTCTCTCCTTGCATGAGTGAGTGTCTCAGGCACTGAACTCGGCTCACCAGGCTTGGTAGATCGCCCAGCTCAGCTTCCACTGTCCCAGTCTAGCAGCAGATGGGTTTATGCTGCACATTGTTTTCTGGTCGCCTCAAACTGTTTTTAAACCTGGCTTTTCCTTTCAGTAGGCCTGTGTGTGCCCTCACAGGTCAGCTCAGCTGTACACTAGGAGCTGGGCCAGCATCTTCCTTTTTCACTCTTGCACCCTGTTACAGGAACACCATGTCTCTGTGTCACCCCTAGGTGCTAAGCACTGACCCTGTACTGTGAGCAGCAAGCAGGTCCGAACTGTGGCTGAGCCCAGGCCATCCTCAGAGCTGCCTGCGGGTTGTTCAAACACCCAGCTGCCGTCGTGCCGAGGCAGGTGACTGGGGGCTGCTTCAGCAGTGTGCAGGCATCCAAAGACACCAGCAGTGTGCAACGCCAGGCTCGGCAGGCTCCAGTGCCAGTGGGGGGGGGGGGGGAGGAAGAGAGAGAGAAACAGGGATGGAGGGGGACTCAGCATATTTCTGTTGGTCTTTGGCAAGGCTACTACTGATCCCCTTGGGGAGTTTACCCTTGCTCCACTGGATGTGAGGGCCTGAGAGCCCTGTGTCCTGTTACACAGAAAGGCCTCTTCTTAGCCGGACCTACAGTCATATCCACCAGGGCCTGCTTGTTTGTACACACTCGCTCGACACCAGCTTCGTGTGCACCACATTTCACATTTGGGCCTTGGTTTTAATCACCCGACGCTGGTGTCACCCCAGCACTGGTCACACTTGCAGCGCTGGAGCAGCCAAGCCCTCTCGAGACTGAGCCATCTCATCAACCATTTTGTTGTGTTTGACTTATCGAGAGATGGTTCACTCTGTAGCCAAGGCTGGTCTTCCACCTCCCCAGTGGAAGCCGGAGTTAAGTTCAGAGTCCTGCCATTTTCCAAGCCTTTGGTGTATCTCATCCGCAAATGACCAACACACTTAACAGTCAAGAACTTCAGAGTTTTAACGTTCTGGCATATCACTGTGGCTCCGTCCATGAGAGCTCCCCTGTCCACCCGGCTCCACCGAGATGCCAGGAACACAGGGTAGCAATGTTGATGGCTTTGGGGACTGGAGTTGAAGACTACTTGGTTCCTTCCTGGAATCTTCACAGTGACATTTTATAACAAGTGTGCCTCACTTTTACAGAAACTATAAAATCCTTACTTGAAGGGAACGCACTGCGTTGAGTAGTGTTTTTATAACCTCTGTAAATTACAGGCTGGTTGTAATTTCTCATCCCCTGTGGATACCAAACCATTTATTTCTCCTGGTGGTACATTGCACTGTGTGTGTCTGTGTGTGTGTGTGTGTGTGTGTGTGTGTGTAGTATGGGTATCCGTGTGTATGTGTGTGTGGGGGGTGCAGTATAGGTGTGTGCACGTGTGGGGGTGTGCAGTATGGGTGTGTACACATATGTGGTAATGTGCAGCATGGGTGTGTGCACAAGTGTGGGAATGTGCAGTATGGGTGTGTGCACGTGTGGGGGTGTGTGTGCAGTATGGGTGTGTGCACATGTGGGGTGTGTGCAGTATGGGGGTGTGCACGTGTGTGTGGGGGGTATGCAGTATGAGCATGCTGGTCTTCCACAAGGCTCCCTGAACATCTTGTCATTCTAACATCATGGTTGCTTTGGGGAGAACCACTCCCATCCGTTTTTGAGCACGCATGTGCATTCAGAGGTCAACACCGGGGCTCATTCTGTGGGAATCACCCACCATTTTGTTTTGTTGCCTTGTTTTACTGGCCTGGAAGTCACTAAGTAAATTGGGTGGCTGCCCAGTGAGCCCGAGTGTTCTCCTTACTTTAGTCTCCTCTGCACTATCTATGATTACAAGCGTTCACCACCGTACCTACCTTTTCACGGAGATCCTTGGGATTGAACTTGGACTCTCCTGCTTGCATAGGGGGCAAGCACTTTAGCCATTGATTTATCACCCTGACTTCTTTTATTTTAATTATTGATTGGATGATTGATTTTTTTTTTTTTGAGACAAGGTCTCACTATGCAGCCCTGGCTTGCCTAGAACTCACTATGTAGGCCAGGCTGGCCTTGAACTCATAGAAAAGCACTTGCCTCTGTCTCCTGAGTGCTGAGATTAAAGGTGTACACCACTACTACAGGCTCTCTTTCTTCACCTTCTTTTTCCTCTTCCTCTTCCTCTTCCTCCTCCTCCTCCTTGTCTTCTTAAAAGGAACATTTAGGGCTAAGGAGATGGCTCAGTGTGCAAACTTGAGGACCCCAGCAAATTTACAGCCCCTATATAACAAGCCAATGCTGTGAGAGACAGGGACAAAAGGATCGCCAGGGCTCGCTGGCTGCTAGCCTAGCTCCAGACTCAGGGAGAGACCCTGTCTCAAGAAATTACGGAGGGGAGTAATAGAACAGGACACCCGACCTCCTCTTCCAGCCATGCCCATACATAAACACACATATGCCACACACAAAATATAGAACATTTTTGAATTGCATTTTATCCTTGGACAGCTGAATGCTAATCTCAGTGTCTTTCCAAGTTTAGTGTGGATGATGATGCAAAGTAACGTAAATTCTAAAAATTGAGATGGAGTCTCGCACCCCAGACTAGCCTTGAACTCCTTCCTGCCTCTGACTCTGGAGTGTTGGGGATTACAGCCCATGCATGTTAACACATACAGCCAGAGGAAGTCTTGGTTAGAAGAGGCTCCCTGGATAAATGTGTATAGCCTTCACCTGGGCACGGAGGCAAGGCTTGGACCAGCCCACAGCTCGTTCTTAGTCCCCTCCGGCCTCCGTCCAGACAAAGCCCATCTGTGGTAGGTGTGAACCTGCTCACCTTGTGCTCAAATGTAATCGTTTGAGCTGAATGCCCACAATGGGTGAGAACTGGGGGTTGGGGGGGTGGTTATTATTGCCAGAGACATTAAAGAAGTTTCTATTAAGCTACTGAACAAGTAGCTTTGTCATAATACTAGGAATGAAATCGCAACCCCCTGTTCTGTCCTAGAGGAGTGAAATCAAATTTCACAGCTCTGTGCTTGCCCAGTGTTATAAAGTGGAGTGCCTGGGGCAGAAACCTCCGCCAAGTCCCTCCTCCTGTTGGTAGCCTGGGCAAATGTCACCCTTCACTTAATTTCTTCAGGGAAGACAAACATCAAACATCATAAAATCATACCCACGGTGCCCTGAGACGTGGCTGAGCTATGAGGAACCCTCAGAAGCCACCTTTTTGCCGAAGGATGGAGGCTGGGAGTCCAGGCAGCGTGCTAGGTGGGGTTGGGGAATTCGGGGGCAGCATGTGGATCCTGGATTCTGATCCTGTTTCCTACCACCGTCTGGTGACCCACATACCACAGCCAGCCACCACGGAGCAGCTAAGCACCATAAAGTACAAGGCCGCCATAGACAGTCTAACCCTGCTTGTTGGTACCCCCCACCCCTCCCCATGCCCTCTAATGACAGCCTGAGATCCACGGAATCTATAGCGGGAAATAACAGCATGGGGCCAAGCACCACTTTGCCTGCCATGGGTGAGTTCTGAGTGTGTCTTTGGAGGAGCCCAGGGCCAGCACACAGCAGCAGACCATCACAGGACTTGGCCACACAAATCCACCATGTACAAATCCATGAACCTAGTCAGAGAAAGAGGTGGGAATAAAGCTAAGAGAGCATGACTCCACTCAGAGAAGGGACGCCCACCTGCTGTCCCATAGGGCTCCAGGCCCCTGGCCACCATAGTGTGAGCAGTGTGCCTGCTCATCTGTGGCCACCATAGTGTGAGCGTGGTACCTGCTCATCTGTACTCAAGGCCAGCCCTGAGGTGGGATGTGTATTCTAGTCAGATGGCAATGTCCCTGTGCTGACTGATGGGACAATGTCTCCCTGGTGTTCCCTCTGCTATCTGGGTCTGAGGAACCTGTCCTGAGCATTTGCCCTGAAGGCGCCTCCAGCCTCCACTGCACCCTCAGGGCTCTTTAGAACGGAACCCCTTTCACCACACCTCTGGCTAACAACCTGGTTGGCCTCACCGTGTTCTTCCTCCAGAGGGCTCTGTACCACCTTCTTTTGTACCAGATAGAAGCCTGTCCCCACCCCAGTCCAAAGGACAGAGGAGCTGGGGCCCAGTCTGGCCTGGAGGGCAGCGTGGAGCCGCTAGCAGAGATAAGAGTGGAGGGCCAGGCACATACTTGCCAACTGGAGACCAGAGCAAGAGTCAGAAGGGAACCTCACGCCCCACCCTGGGCAGGAACAGGGCCCAGCTAAGGCTGTGGGGGGCACAGGAAACCTGGGATCCACCAGGCCTGGCCGGGACACAGTAGCAGCATTAGACATGTAGGTATCAAGAGTGTTTGGCTGCCGGGCGTGGTGGCGCACGCCTTTAATCCCAGCACTCGGGAGGCAGAGGCAGGCGGATTTCTGAGTTCGAGGCCAGCCTGGTCTACAAAGTGAGTTCCAGGACAGCCAGGGCTGCACAGAGAAACCCTGTCTCGAAAAACCAAAAAAAAAAAAAAAAAAGAGTGTTTGGCCATGGTGACACCAACCAGTCTGCACCCCACAGCACAGGGTCAGCTACCACCCGACTTGCCTCAAGTCCAATCAGACCACTCAAAATTGTCACCATGATTTTGTCCCAAATGCCAGCCAGGCCCGAGAGGTATTCAGTCAGGACTCAAGGGCAGCAGGACACTGTTTCGTGGTCCCTTCTCACAGCCTTTGTGAGGACTTGCAGCAGGAGCACAGCCTCCGGTCTTGCTCGGTGTTGGATTTAAAGAATTGGAGAGAGCCTGGGTTGGACCACCTAGTGGCAACTGGATCAGCAGGACTCAGAGATGCTTCATGCCAGCAGTGCAGCTGGACCCCGGAGCTGACCCTAGGCCCTGAGTTCGAACCTGGGAATCAGTCCTCAAGCATTGGTGGGTGGCAGGAGAGGGCAGGGTGTGGTTGGTTCCACACACTTGTGTGGCTCACTGAGTTCGAGCCCAGCTTCGTCTGTATAATGAGTTCCAGAATAGCCAGGAATATATAGAGAGAGACTGTCTCTACTCTTTCCAGCCCCTCCCATCCACCCACTAATATCCTCAAGGAAAGAGGAAACTGTCCTTCGCACCTGCGGTGCTGGTACCTGTAGAAAGGAAACGCTGTGCTTTGTCTCCCCCTGCTGTCAAGTATTGGCATTGCAGCCCTTGCGAGGNATCCCAGAGCAGGTATGTGCACACAGCTCCGTAAGGCCCTTCATTCCTTGTCTTTTTGAGGGCCATGAATGGATGGTCGGGTCACCTCCCACTACCAGATTGGGGAGGGAAAGATATTTTTGAGGAAACATTCCAAGGCTTTATTGCCTCTGTCTACCTGTCAATTTTATGGCTTCTCCCTATGAGGCAACCCTCCCCCTATCTTTCTCTTTCCATTTATCTATCTATAGACAGGATCTCATATAGTCCAGACTAGTCAAACTTGCTATGTTGCTGAGGCTGACCTTGAACTCCTGATCCTCCAGCCTTCATCTCTCTAGTCCTGGGATTTCAGGGATCTTACACCATGCCCAATGTATGTGTGCTGGGGTGATATCCTGGGCTTCTTGTACTCTGGGCAAGTGCTCTACTGACTAGGCTATATTCCAAGCTTGAAAGAAGAATTCTAAATTCCCCACAAGTCCATTCTGTGAACCTTAGCATTCACTGCTGCCATGCCCTCTGCCCCACCCATTTCTATCTATTATCCTTTGGGAAACTCCAAAGCACCCCCCTCTTAAACCAGCTTGGTCCCAGGTGAGGTGCTTTGAACCACTCCTGTCTGGAATCAGGGGTCCCTTAGCCTGGTCTCTGGGCTGTGGGGGAATCATGACCTGGCAGCCTGTGCCAGGCTCTCAGTAACATTTGCTGTCTCCTTTAAGGCTCCCTGGAGCAGGACTCCTTGGAAACACTCCTCGCTGCAGATCAACTTTCCATTTGGTTTTTCTGTTTCTGGTGTGAGAACAAAATGCTGTCTGTGGGGGTGAGGTGGGGGCAGGGCTGTGCTGATGCAGCGCTGGCCACCAGAGATGCTTTGGGGGGGGGCAGTAGCTTCAAACAGGGACTTTCCCAAAAGCCCTTGCTCCCACATCCCAGGCTCCCATCATGTGCATCCGATCCTCTGGGGGAGGGGAACTCCAAACCCTGCTCTCCTGCCCCAGCCCCAGCCCCAGCCCCAGCCCCAGCCCCAGCCCCAGCCTTATCTCTGAGAAAGAGTGAAGGCAGTTAGAGGCTAGCCTGAGATAAATGAAACTATGTCTCAAAACAAATAAATAGGCAAAACCAAATGCATTTTGGGCTAGCCTAGGCTACATGAGAGCAAGGTTTAAAACAAATTACATCATTCTGTATGCTAACTGAAAGGGATTCTTTTTTTTTTTTTTTTTTTGGTTTTTCGAGACAGGGTTTCTCTGTATAGCCCTGGCTGTCCTGGAACTCACTCTGTAGACCAGGCTGGCCTTGAACTCAGAAATCCGCCTGCCTCTGCCTCCCAAGTGCTGGGATTAAAGGCATGTGCCACCATGCCCGGCTGAAAGGGATTCTTTTAAAAATCAGATCCTGTTGGTCATTATGACTGTGACCTGGCAAGGCCACTCCTGAGGGAATCAGTCTGGTGGGGGGTGGAGCGTGAGAGGACAATCTTCACTCCAAGGGGTGGGGGATCCTGCCCAAGCACACAGGCTTGTACCTTGGGAGCATTGGACAGCAAGATCCATTCAGCATCCTGCTTCCAGGATCCCGTGACTTTAGGCCCTAAGGCCCCAGTTGACTAAGGGTGCAGCTCCAGTGGTGCATGCCACCCTTGGAGGGTAGAGACATCAACACTAGGTCTCCAGCAGAGGTTGGGCCCTCAGCAGGTACCCAGCTAACTTCTGGAGAGACTAGGCATGCATATGGGCCTACTGATCTGGACAAAGAGAAGGGAAAACAGAGGCACAGGAGGCCCCCTGGGAGGCGGGACAAGGCCGCCTAAGCCATGGGGTGCAGCGCGGAGCTGACCAGCTCTTCCAGAAGAACATCTCCACATCCTCTGGCCAGGGGTGTTCATCACCAGACCTGGGCTACCATCCCCCCAGGTGGTCCCAACTCTTTTGCCTTCCTATCTCTTGGCCTGTAGAGACCACCTGGAAGCCTGTCCTCGTGGCAGGAGCTCCAGACACGCGTCTCGGTCGGTACAGGGTGAGGAGAGGCAAAAGAACAGGACACTGAGGGCAGAGGCTGCAGCCCGCTGCCCCAGCCCCACCTGTGAGAGAAACTGCAAGAAAGCCAAGCTGGAGTTGGCTGTTCGGTCTCCAGTGGAGAGGCTACATGGCTGCTGTCAAGACGCCACCAGAGCAGTTGTTCTTGGTCCACTCAGTCTTCTTCAGCCATTCCTCCAGTGTCACTGGCAGTCTGGCTATCCTTGGCTGGCAGACACAGCCCTGACCTTTGTGCATCTTTCCCTAGTACTCCTCCACCTCTATCTGTGCCCACATGTCCCCTATGAATGAGGCCTCCAGCCAGATTCCACCCCAGTCAACTGTGATGACCCTGTTTCCAAACACAACCACATCGACAGGCACCTGGGTTAGGTGACCCCAATATGTCTTTTGGAGGGTGCAATTTATCTTGTGGCATTCAACAACTGGTCCAGGTGCTGCTGTGGGGTTGCTGTGCAGTTCTGGGGTTCCACACTGACTTGGAGACTTTGAGTTCTTGGGCTCTCTCTTCCCCTAGGGTCCCCGGCCAGCCTTCCCACCACTGATTATTGCCCCAGAGAAAACCTCCCTCCCCATCCACAATCAGATGCCTGCCATGGGGTCGTTCTGTAACCTGGACTTGTCTTCATCTCCCTCAGAAACCTCAGTTTCTCTATGCTGGCCCGAGATTTGGGTTCCATCCAACTGTCCCTCACCCTGGGTAGGCTCTATCCAGTAACTACTGTCTCTTGTGGAATTTCGATAATAAAGCCTTCATCATACTGACTTCCTGTCCCATCATGTATAGCTGAGGGAGATCACAGCTCCCAGGAGCACCTGAGCCATGACACCAAACATTCATATCCAACAAGGGTACCTGGAAAGCAGATGTGTTAAAGCGTCCCCACCATTCCAACATCTGGGAGTCTAGGGTTAAGGCCAGACTAGGGTACCCATCTCAGACTGGGGAACCCTGTCTCAACCGGGCAGTGGTGGCACATACTTTTTTTTTTTTTTCAAGACAGGGTTTCTCTGTGTAGCTCTGGCTGTCCTGGTACTCACTCTGTAGACCAGGCTGGCCTCAAACTCAGAAATCTGCCTGCCTCTGCCTCCCGAGTGCTGGGATTAAAGGCGTGTGCCACCACGGGCATATACTTTTAATCCCAGTACTCAGGCTGAGAGTTTGAGGCCATCCTGAGCCTGGTCTCAGAGTGGGTTCGAAGGAAAGGCAGGGCTACACAGAGAAACCCTGTCTCAAAAAATCAATCAATCAATCAATCAATCAATAAACAAGCAAACAAAAAAGAAACCAAACCACTGGGACTGGAGAGATGCCTCCGCCTCTCTCCTGCAGGGGATCCAGTTTCAGTTTCCAGCACCCATATGAGCTCATAACTGTCTGCAATTCTAGTTGCAGAGCATATGACATTCTTTTCTGGTATGTGCAAGCACCAGGCCTGCAGGTAGTACACATACATACATATAGACAAGACCCTCTCACACACATATAAATTTTTATATCTTACAAAAGAAAGTCNGGAGCTGGTGAGATGGCTCAGCGGGTTAGAGCACCCGACTGCTCTTCTGAAGGTGATGAGTTCAAATCCCAGCAACCACATGGTGGCTTACAACCACCCGTAACAAGATCTGATGCCCTCCTCTGGTGCGTCTGAAGACAGCTACAGCGTACTTATGAAGAATAATAAGAAATCAATCCTTGGACCGGAGAGACCAACCGGAGCGAGCGAGGCTGTCAGGAGCGAGCGGAGCCGAACGGGGACGGCCGGAGCTAGCGGGGACCGGAGTGAATGGGGCCGAACGGGGACGGCCGGAACGAGCAGGGCCAACCGGAGCAAGCGGAGCCGATCGGAGTGAGCCGGAGTGAGCGGGGCGACTGGAGCTAGCGGGGCCGGCTGGAACAAGCGGGGGCCATACGGGGGCAGCCGGGAGCGAGTGGGGCTGGCTGAAGTGAGTGGAGCTGGCGCGGAAGCAAGCGGGGGTCGAGCTGAGCTGGCGCAGAAGCGAGGGGGGGGGGGTGTCGAGCAGAGCGAGCAGGGTTGACCGGAAAAGGGAAAAAAATAAATCTTTAAAAAAAAAAAAAGAAAGAAAGAAAGTCAGGGCTAGAGAGATAGCTCAGCGGTTAAGAACACTGACTGTTCTTCTGAAGGTCTTGAGTTCAAATACCAGCAACCACATGGTGGCTCATAACCACCTGTAATGAGATCTGACGCCATCTTCTGGTATGTCTGAGGACAGCTACAGTGTACTTACACACAATAATAATTAAATCTTAAAAAAAAAAAGTCAAACCAAGAAGCTGGAAAGATATCTGTCAGTAAAGTTCCCACAGTGCTAGCATGAAGACCTGAACTTGAATCCTCAACACTCATGGAAAAACTTGGGTGGTAGTAGCATGTGTCTATAAGTCTAACACTGAGGAGGTATAACTAGGGGATCCCTGGGGCAAGCTGGCTAGCCAGCCTGACTGAACTGGTCAGCTCCAGGGTTCAGTGAGAGACCCTGTCTCCCCAAATAAAGAACAAAGTGGTAGAGGAAGTTACCCAACATCAACTTCTGGCCTCTACATACATGTGTACATGCACACACATGCACATGTATGCATACGTACACCACACACACAATGAATCAAACAAGAAGCAGATGTTTCACCCCTCCTCGAGCTTTCTTTATGGCCCATATCAGTTCTTGCTTTGTGACCTTAGAAACCCTGTCAGGGGAACATCAGCTTTCGATAACGAGAAAGGAAACTGCTGGGAGACAGGGCTCGCCTCTGCCTTCCTCAGAGCAAGGACAGCTGCCAGCACGCTGGGTCACACAGTGGGACTTCTGGGTCCTTACACAATTCCTTACACCCTGGGGTGGTGGTCTCCGGGGCACTCAGGGCACAAGTGTCCAGTGGAGAGGGGAGGCAGGGGGCTGTCACTGGTCCTTAGAGACCAGCTACTAGGCTGGAGTGGCCATCCTAACTTTCTCCAACAGCTCTGGGCTCAGTTCCCAGCCTCTGAGCCTCTGGTGGCAGCTGCTTGCAGACCTACTGTGCATAAGTTCCTGCACTCACTGGGTGCTGCAGGAGGTACTCAGCCATCTGAGACCCTTCCAACCCAGTGTAGCCATATGTTCTGTGGAGGCAGATGCCTGGCCTCTGCTTAGATACCCAACCCAGGCCTGGGAGTGCTAGGGAATTGGGGCTGGGGACTGCAGCGGAGACCTGGACAGCAGAGAAGAGGGCAGAGAAGAGGAAAGCTCAGATGGGCAAATTGTCTTTGCTGGCAGCAACACAGGCTTGAGAAGGCAGGGTGCAGGCTCAGGCCTTGCTGCCTTTGAGCTGTCCTTGGCAGGCCTTGGTCATGCCCTAGGAAGGAGCTACCGCACTGACCACAGCTAGTGAGATCTGCTAGGAGCTCCAGCAGGCCTGTGCCCTTCTGGCCCTGTTGTCCAAGAAGCCACTGAAGGTCTTGACCCAGCAACTAATATCCAGGGTCTGCTCACTCCATAAACCTTAGTCTCTGGTCCTCTCTCTGGGCTCCTTAGTCCACGATGTAGATCAACTTTCCCCAGGGAATGCGCNGCACTGACCACAGCTAGTGAGATCTGCTAGGAGCTCCAGCAGGCCTGTGCCCTTCTGGCCCTGTTGTCCAAGAAGCCACTGAAGGTCTTGACCCAGCAACTAATATCCAGGGTCTGCTCACTCCATAAACCTTAGTCTCTGGTCCTCTCTCTGGGCTCCTTAGTCCACGATGTAGATCAACTTTCCCCAGGGAATGCGCACACATGCATGAACACACACACACACATATTTGTGCATGCACGCATATCTGCCCCCCAGAGGGGAAGAGCACTGAGCTAGATTAAAGAAATGAGATGGGCAGTGGTGGCACACACCTTTAGTCCCAGTACTTGGGAGGCAGAGGCAGGCGGATTTCTGAGTTCGAGGCCAGCCTGGTCTACAGAGTGAGTTCCAGGACAGCCAGGGCTACACAGAGAAACCCTCCCCACCCCACCCCCAAAAGACATGAGTCTCCCCGAGGATAGCTTGGTAAATCAGTTAATTAGAGTCACTCACAGCAGCACAGGCCACTCTCAAGCACCTGCTTCACCAAAACCCTCCGTCCCCCAGCATGGGTGATAACTCACAGAAAGCTGCACAGATAGTCCTCATCCCAAGCCAACCTTCCTCCTAGCGCCCCCAAGACCATGTGCCGCTGGGGCAAGAGGGGGCAGTGGTTAGAGTCTCATGGAAAGGCCAAGGAGTGCTAGCAGTCAGCCTGCTCCAGGCAATCACAGCTTCCCTGTATCAAGATGGCGGTGGTCATGCCACACCTAGGAGGCGGCGGATGCTTCTCGCTCTGTCTGGAGGCCTCACTTGCTGGCTACCTGCAAATGCTTCAAGGCTTCCCTGTGGCCTCTCTCCAGAGGGCGATTTGTTCTCTTTAGGGAGATGGGGTCTGTGTCTCTTTGTCTCCTAGGTTTGCTGTCACTCTAGTTCTGTCAAGCATACAACGTGTGCCTCAGTTTCCCTGACTATAAAATGGGGGTTGAATAAGAAAGCACAGGTCAAGAAAGGTTGAATAAGTGCTTGTTATTTGAGCACTCAAGAGACGGTGGCAGGATTGCTGCAAGTCTGAGACTGACTGGATTACTAGAGAGACCTGGGACACAACTACTACCATTAGTCTATTTTTGTCTTGATTCTGTGTTTATTTTTTTTTTGTTTGTTTGTTTTTAAAGACTGGGTCTTGCATAGCCCAGGCTGGTCTCTTCATACTAGATGTGTAGCTGAGGATGACCTTGAACAGCGGATCCTCCTGCCTCGACCTCCTGGGCACTGAGAGTAGAGGCATCCATCAGTACTCCTAGGTTCTGTGGTGCTGGGGACACAATCCGCGGCTCGGTGAATGCTGGGTAAGCTTTCTACCCATTGAGCCACTTCCCCAGCCCCCAGCAGTCTGCCTTTTGCCACATTCTCCAAGCTCCTGCTGTGTGCCAGGTCTGGAGCCTGGCGGAAGGCCCAGAGGTGGAACCGCCACCTGTCCCTATCCAGGCTCCAGTGGGCTTCAGGAGAAAGACATTAGATCCATTAAACAGTAAGCCTACAGCACCGCCGACCTCATGACCTCTGAAATGTGCATTGGAGCGGGTTGCATGTTCTGCCTCCTGATCCTAAGACAAGTTCTGCAGTGGCGTGACAGCCAGGTCATGAGGGACAGATGCCCCTGGCAAGACAACAGCCTCAGCAGAGGGCCACCAGGTGGAGTCGGCCAGGATTGCAAACGTTCATGACATCAAGGTAGATAGAAAGTATCTCAGAAAGATAATACGCAGTAGAGCACCATGACATATGTGGTGGGACAACAGGGACCTTTCCTCCCCAGGAAGCAAGAGAGAGCATAAGGAAGAGGCTAGCGTCCCAACAACCTAACTTCCTCCCAGTAGCCCTGACCACACTATAGCACCACTGTGGGGACTGTGCCCTTAACCCAGGGGCCTTTGAGGGGCAGGGAACACTCCGGGGCCAAATCATAGAGCAACCAACACCCTGGCTGTGACTTATTAGCAGGAGTAGACGCTCAGGAGGCTTTGGAGATGGCTTTCGTTTCACAGTTGGGTGTGGCCATTGGCTTCTAAATGGCTACTATTGCGTTTATAATGAAAAAAAAAAAAAGGAATTTGAAAAGAAATGCTAGGGCCAGTTAAAGAAGCAGACACCCCGCTCTGGGAGGGAGCGGACCAGAGACCAGGAAGGGTGTGGCCAGCTCCTGTCCTATCTCTTGGAGATGAGAGTATAGGACTTGGACACGTGTGAGGGTGGAGCCCTCCGATCCTTTAAGCACTGGAATTTGTCATTCGTAGGTAGGGCTAGCCTGAGCTACCCGCAACCTCAGCTTCAACCCAACAGGCACGCTTGCGTGTAGGGTGGTCCATCCTTCCGCAGCGCGGGTTCCCTGCGACCCCGCCCCAGGTGGACCGGGGAAGGCCGGGCTCTCAAAGAGGCCGCTCCCTGACCGCGCCGCTGGGGGCCGCCCGCGGGCCGCGCCGTTCCGGGCGCGCCGTGCGTTGCTCCCCGGTCCCCGCGCGCGCAGCTCCGCTCAGGGCGGCCCCGCGCGGCGACACGATCGGGGCTGGCGCGCGGGCTGAACGGTGGCGATGGCGCAAGGCGGGCGGCGGGCGCGCGGCGCGGGGCCCTAGCGGGGCGGGCGTGCTCGGGACGGCGCGGTGGCCGCGCAGCCATGGCCGGGGAGCGGCGCCGGGCGCTGCTGGAGCTGCTGACGCGGCCGGGGAACACGCACTGCGCTGACTGCGGAGCCCCGGGTAGGTGCGGGACGGGCGGAGGCGCGGGGTGCGGCAGGGTGGACAGGACTGCGTGGGGGGCGCGGGGGATGGGGACGCGCCACGCGCTGGGTCCTGGCTGGGTTGGGGCGCGGCCCGGGTGCACCTGCCGGCGTCAGGGACTGGCAGTGGCGAGGCGCAGCATCCGGAGGGCACCTCGAGGGCTCCGTGCGACCTGTGCCGCCGACTCCCTTCCCCCGCCGGGCTGCGTGTCACGCTGTCACCCGCTGCCGCCTCCCCTCCCCAGCCTTGCGAAACCTTGGCGTCTCGGGGTATTAAAAAAAAAAAGAAAGAAAGAAAAAAAAAAAAAGAGGAAATCAGCAGAGGCGGTTGGCTTGCAGGGAAAGCGGCCAGTGAGCCCAGGGTGTCTGCCAGGGAGTATGGGGTCCACCTGGTTCCCTGCTACCTGGAGATGACGTCATGGCATCCCTGCCTGGGGCCACTGTCTTGTACAGACTCAAGGCTGGGGGGAGGATGCAGAGCCTTGGGTGGCCCTGTGAGAACATTCTGGCCATGTGCCTTTGGCTCTCTCTACCTAGCTTCTCTGGGACCAGGACAGTTGGGGACAGGTGGGAGCCACAGATGCATCTGTCAGACATCTTCCAGACTTTGTCCCTTGGTTGCTCCTGGTTTGGAAGGATTTGTAGGGGCCAGAATACAGGGGCTCACGATTGGCTATGGAGAAAGGGCTGGGTTCTCTGACCAGCTGGCAGGCTCCGAGAGCTGGCCCTCCCAGGCCGATCCTATCTGGGTATGCAGGTGGGGACAGGACCTTTCAGGGATATCAGAAGGCCCTAGCATGAGCTCCTCAGAACATACCAGGAATCAATTCCTTGGGGACTTAACTCTATCTCCCTGAGATGCAGGCAGAAAGCCTGCAGTCTGTAAATAGGACCTCCTTCCCATCTCTCCCCCACATCCCCGCCACTGGGCTGAAGAGTGCCAGCCTGAGGCTGAGAATCTGCTAGCCAATGGTAAGTGCGTGTCACCTCAGGGACCCTAGTGTCCCTGGGAGGAGACATTGACCAAGCTTCAGTGGGAAGCAGGCAAGATGAAGTAGCCCTTTCCTGGTCTCTTGGGGGCACCGCAGGGCCCTACCAGTGGTGCAGCGGGGTGGTGCCTCCCTGATGCTATGTGGTACTGCTGCCAGCTGGCCTGGCTCAGTAGACTCTCCCCACCTCCCTCTCTCAGATCTGCCTTTCAACTTGTTTAGGAAAGCTGGCTATGCTGTAGTCCCCTGTAAGGAAGGCTGATGTGTTGCCCAGCTTCCAAGCCTGACTTGTGTGGCGGCAGTAAACCCCACGAGAGAAGCTGACCTGACCTCGTATTCCTTGGCCACCCAACCCAGGAACATCTTTTACTTTCCAGACACCCCTAGACCTCCTGGCCTGAGCCGGAGGAAGAAGAGGCTTCTGGAACCCTCAGTAGGAACCACTCTACACCATTCACCTATGTAATGCCCTAACAACCCTCTAGTCAGTCCCAGGCCACTGGCTGCCGCAGCTACTACCCTCTTGGGGCCCAGCCCTTGCTGGCCGTAAGCCAAGCTGCCCATTTTCAGACTTGTCTTATAATAACAGCTTGTTTCTCCCCCTCCCCCACCTGCGAGGCAGACAAAGTATGAGGCTTGTTTCCATTTTATGAGCAGGGAAACTGAGGGCTTCAACAGCTTCAACTGGCTTGGGTGTCCACAGGCTGCCTGGGTTTCCTGATGCCCACTCGGGGCCCGCATGCACTGTCTATACAAACCTCCCATCTTTGCCTAGCTACTGGGCTCAGCCACAATGCCTGCCTCGTGACTCGGATGGCAGGCCCGCACAGGTCCCGGCGCTTAGTGGGTAACTGGGTCTTCCTGTGTTCTGTAGTGCTGGCCTGGAGTCTCCTGTCTTGTGGTGGCCTTGTTGAGGTGGGGAGACATGTGTGTTCCACGTTGTCCTCTGGATTGGCTCATAGGTGTTCTTGACCACTCCAGTGAGATGAAGGGTACCTTGGGGGACTAGTGACATCTTCTTAGACAGCAGAACATCATGGCAAGCCCAGGTCACCTCTGACCATCAGGCCTTGGGGCTCCAGGGCAGCCTTGAGCAGTTCTCACCCGGCTGTGGGAAGCCTTGCTGTGGGAAGCAGCACCCAGTGAACCTCACTCCAGTCTGTATCTTGACTCTGGGGTCCATCCATCACCCACCACAGATATTTTCTCACCCCAGGTATAGTGGACTATTGACATGGAGGACCCTTTTCCTGAAGACTCCATTGGAGTCTTTGTCCTGACAAGGGCTGTGTATAACTCACCCTCAGCTATTGTGGGATGCTGACAGGGCTTAGCTAGTTCTCTTTCAAGACACCATTGGTATCTCTGTCCTACCAAAGGCTATAGGGGAGGGAGGGTGTGCTGTCCATCTCCCAAGCTGTCTGTGAAGGTGGCAGGTTCTCTCTGCAAGCATCTGGCCATTGGATGGCCTGGATGATTTTAGAATCACTCATTCTTGCTTAGATGCTGGTGAAACCTGCACTCCCAGGAGCCCTGACCTGCAGCTCTGGAGGGCTGAGGGAGAGGAAGGAAGTGCTTGCTTCTAACTAGGTCCAGAGCTGCCACTTGACACTGCCCCTGGGCTGTCGATCCAAACTTCTTGGGGCCCCAGATAAAGGGAATGAACCTAGGGCCAGCAAGAGGTGAACTCAGATGTGGGTTCCTCATTACACTTGGAGGCTTTTGGGGAGCTCAGAAATGGTTCCTGGTCCAGCCCTCAATACAAAAGGTTTCTGGAATAAGGTTCAGGTTAGAAGAGGGTCCTTCTGTATGTGTTTTAGAGAGGGAGAATCCAGGGCTGAGATGTGGGTCTGGCGGACTACCCTGTGTCTAAAGCAGGGGCCAGAGGTTCTGCCCCACCCCTTTACCTGTTGTGTTGCAGATAGAATTCAGGGCCCTAGATATACCAGGCAGGAACTCTACCATTGTACCATATCTTTAGCTCCTCACTGGGGGATTCTAGGCAGGGGCTCTACCACTGAGCCACACCCCAGCCCCTCAGTGGGGGATTCTAGGCAGGGGCTCTATCACTAACTTATATTTGTAACTCTTTCTTTAAACTTTTTATTTTGAGACTGTGCTGTCCCAGCAACAAATTTGCTTTATAGCCTAGCTGTAATGTTCCTGGCTTGTTTTCCCAAGTAGGTGAGATCATAGGCATGTACCACCAAGCCTACTTGGTGTTTGTGTGTGTGTGTGTAGTGTGTATGTGTGAATATGGCTAAATATATATGTGTATATGTACAGACATACTATTCTTTTTTTTTTTTTTTTTTGGTTTTTCGAGACAGGGTTTCTCTGTATAGCCCTGGCTGTCCTGGAACTCACTCTGTAGACCAGGCTGGCCTCGAACTCAGAAATCTGCCTGCCTCTGCCTCCCAAGTGCTGGGATTAAAGGCGTGCGCCACCACGCCCGGCGCATATTCACAATTTTGTGCAACTGTTACCAGCATCCACTACCAAGACACCCTCATTTTTCTCAGCTGAACTCCTTTTATGCATTAAGCACTAGCTGTCCCCCCACTTCCCTGTTCCCGAGACCCGCCATTCTGCTTGGTTTCCCAGGGGATCTGACCCTCCAGGAGCCTTCTCTGAGTAGACTCACACCACATCTTTCTGGCCCGGGTCTGGCTTGATTCACTTGCTCGTGTGATGGCAAGAGCCAGCAGTGCCGAAGCAGGTGTCCGAATGTTCGCTTTTTTAGAGCAGAGTAGTAGTCTACACTGTGGTGTCCATATTGTCGTCAGCCATTCACCTGTATGGGACAATGTTGGTTGCTAAAGCTCTACTGTCCCTGGGTGGGACAGTGCTGGTGGCCAGTCTGTACTCAGGGTTGAGGATCGGAGGAAGCCTGCTCCTCTGCCTCCGCTCAGACCAGTCCTCCCTTCTACCTAAACCAGTGTTTCTCAACCTGTGAGTCCTCACCTCTTTGTGGGCTGCATATCAAATACTTATATTACAATTCATAACTGTAGCAAAATTATAGTTGTAGAGTAACAGTTAAATAATTTTTATGGTTAGGGGTCACCACGTGAGGGTGTGAGGAAGATTGAGAATCACTGTTTAGGACCTAAGCAGTGTCCCCAGCCCTCCGTCCCTGAAGTATACTGTTGTGCCTGCTGCCTGGGGTTTTCCTAGAGTGGACCACTTAGGTTGCTGGGCCAACCACAAGACCCGCACGCAGGCTTCTCTGCGTGCAGTCATCATGGCCCCGCCCACATGCATTTTAAATGCCCGTGACACTTAGGCCACTGACAACTTTAGATTTAGTGTCATTTGGCAAGTTCTTTCTTGGCACCAGGCAGGGAGGTCATCCAAGGGTGGCAGAGGGTGGCCTGCTGCAGCGTGGCTTGAAGGCCTGAGAAGTGTGGCTATGGGTGTGGAAGCCACGTGCTACTCACAGCAGGAGAGGGAGCTGAACCTTCTGGGATGGAGCCTTTGATCAGTTCCCCCACCTCACCCCACCCCACCCCAGCTCCATGCACATGCGCAGTGCCCAGGCCCGGGGAGACTGAGGCAGTCAGGGACTTCACACAGAAGCTGGCAGAAGATGCAGTGGGTGGAGTTGGCAGCAGGAGCCTGCTATGGTGGACAGCTACTGCCACTTAGTTGGTAGGGAGCAGGGGGAGCCAACACCCTGATATTACCCCACAGTATCCAACAGACGCTAGGGAGAGACACCGCCACTGGGCTAGCTGGTGGAGGCGCCTGATCTGGTTCAGAGAGATAGAAGAACAAGAAAAAGGCATGTTGGGTATATAGAAGGCTCCGGAACAACACGGCAGATATGTAGGATGATCTAAATTTAACAGCCAGTTGCATTGCATTTTTAAAAAATAACTCTTATCATTTTGTGTGTGTGCATGGGTACACATGTCACAGCACACAGGTAGAGGTCAGAGGACAACTTGCAAGAGTTGGTCGTCTGTTTTCTACCTTGTGGGTCACAGGGATCAAGTTCGGATCAAGTTTGTCAGTAGACGCTATTACCTTGGGGCCACCTCACCCGCCTTGCCTTTATTTATTCATAGACAAGGTCTCATGTAGCTCAGGCTGGCTTGGAACTCACTGCGTAGCTAAGGGTGATCTTGAACTCCTCCTGCCTGCATATCCCTCCTGAGTGCTGGGATTACAGGCGTGCACCGGCATCCTTGTTTTATGCAATGCTGGGAATGGAACCAATGGCACCGTGCCTGTTAGGCAAGCCCTCGACCACGAGCTATGGCCTCGGGCCTGCTCTTTAAGACAGGATCTCACTAGGAAATCCGGCTGGCTGGAGCTTACCTTGTTTCCTCTTTAGTCTTCTGAGTGCTGGGTTAGCCTGCACCACCATGAGTGCTGGGATAACAGGCCTGCACCGCCATGCACAGCTGTTAAAGATGGTTTGTGAAGGGTTCTCCCAGAGAGCACTAATTCATGGTTCTGGGAACACCCTACCTATAGGGAGGATCACAGAGGTGCTCCCAGGGGGTTCTGGTTCAAGCATTGTCACGGTTGCAGAGGACTGGGGGGGGGTTTGAACTTGGGGTCAGGAAATGATGCTCACAGGGAGGGCACAGCTTAGAAGAAGAGACATGGGTGGGGCACAAACTGACCCAGAGTCCGTCCCTTCTGTGTGGTTTGTAGCTGCTGTCAGAGGCTGATAACCCTTGAGAAATATTTAAGAAGTTTAATTCCAGCACTTGGGAGGCAGAGGCAGGCAGATTTCTGAGTTGGAGGCCAGCCTGGTCTACAAAGTGAGCTCCAGGACAACCACGGCTATACAGAGAAACACTATCTCGAAAAAACCAAAAAAAAAAAAAAAAAAAAAAAAGAAAAAAGAAAAAAAGAAAAAGAAAGAAAGAAAAGAAGAAGTTGAGGATCACAAATTCAACCCTAAGCAGCAAAGGCTACAGACCAAGCTCTTGGCTAACCTAAACAACCCAGTGAGACTGTCTCCAAATAAGGAGAAAAGAGGGCTAGATTTTAGCCACGAGTTCTACTCGGTACTCAGGAGTCTGTGAGCCGGAGAAGCCAGAAGGCCAGCGTATGTGAGGGTGGCTCTAACAGCCACTGCGGGACTTGGCTTTATCTGCGGCAGAGGGAGCCATGAAGCACAGCGGCCAGGAAGGGGTCCCCGCGTGGACTATGGAGAGGGTCAGCCGCTGATGTTGCAGACCGGATACATCCAAGAAACCAGGTGTGGTGGGCATATGTCTGCATCCGGGCACTCAGGATGCTGTGAGGCCGAAGGATTGCTATGGGTTTGAGGCCAAGTGTGAGTTACAAAGTGAGACCTTGTCTCAGAACTAAAACCGGCTGGGTGTGGTGGCTCAGGCCTTTAATCCCAGCACTTGGAAGGCAGAAACAAGTGGATCCCTGTGAGTTCGAAGCCAGCCTAGTCTACAGAGTGACATCCAGGACAGCTAGAGCTACAAGGTGAGATCTTAACTTGACAAAGAGTAAAATAAATAAGTAAATAAATACCGCCCCACCACCATCAATAAATAATCTGAGAGTAGCTGGGCTGGATGGTATTGGAGGGCAGAGCTGCTGCTACTCAGAACATGGGGCGGGTGTTGGGATGCGTGGGTGGGGTTGCGTGTGCCGCTAAGAAGAGGCAGAACTGGGCGAATCAGCATGTAGATGCTTCTTTTTCCTTTTTAAAAGCCCTCCCAGCACAATCCGCATATGGTAAAATTAACCGACTCCATGAAGACACAGTGGCGTCTAAAACCCAATCTCTTACCGCGCCATCACTTCTAACTGGTTCTTAAAATAGGTTTCGAGCCCAGTTGAGTGCAGAGCTGGGAGCCTGAGCCCCTGTGGCAGTGGGGACCCAGAGAAGAGGAGTGTCAGGGTAGGGACTGCACGGGAGGTGAGCATGGTGTCTTCATCTGAATGGGAGGGGAGGCACAAGGCCGAGGGGGGCGGGGAGTACCACTTGTGGGTAGGGGCCTTGCCTAGAAAAGAGTTAGATCTTCCTGCATCTAGGGCCCTGGAGCTGACTGAGTGCAAACTCTATAGGAAGCACAGCCTCACTGTGGGAATCTAGCAGCATCTAGAAGCTCCTGAGGCTCTCATTCCAGTGGGGTAGGAAAGAGAACCCTAGTGGTAGGTCAGGAAAAGGGACCCCTATGCAGGTGGATTGCTGGGGGCAGCTATGTATATGTGCCACTCCAGACACCCTTGTATTCTATTTCTTTTGAAGGCCTCCTACCCGCCAACTTGAAGCTGCCCACCTGCCTTTAGCCTGGGTGGCAAACAGGCTACCTGACCACGAGCTTGACCTTTGGAAGAGCAAAGGTCTCTAAAGCTGAGCCACAGGGCTCTGCCAGAGTCACATTCCACTGATAGGGTCCACTGCTCCACTCCTCCCCTAGGCCTTGACCAAGGGGGACATACCTGCCCCGCCTGGCTCAGCCCCAGAACACGCCTGACCTGCTCAGGTGCCTGAGAGCTGCTCCCGGAAGCACTGAGGGGCTGAGTCACCTTGGAAGGACCAGGAGAGGCAGGGCAGGGGGAGGAGGGGAGTGGCCTTGGGCAGTCAGAGTGGTTGACCCAGCAGGAGTGAGGACTGAGCAACCAGGGTGTTGGTGGGTGCTGGGAACTCAGCCTCAAATCTGTGATCTCTGATCTGTGATCTCTGATCTGTGATCTCTGGCTCACCATTCCACATCCCTGAACACTCTTAGCCCAGGCTACTTTTATGGCCTGTCTTGAGATGGCATGGGCCCTAGAACAGTTTCCAAGCTAATGGGCAGAGAATTCTGGGATCCTGGGCAGCTAAGGCGTGGCCCAGGTAGCAGCAATGAGTCTCAGTAAGTGTGGGGGAAAGTACATTGAAATGGAGCCAGGACCCCTGGAGGGTATGAGGAGGGCCTGACCAGTTCTCCTGGTACCTAGCTGTGTTCAGGTTTTGTGTTTGTTTGTTTGTTTGTTTGTTTGTTTGTTTGATTTTTCGAGACAGGGTTTCTCTGTATAGCCCTGGCTGTCCTGGAACTCGCTTTGTAGACCAGGCTGGCCTCAAACTCAGAAATCCGCCTGCCTCTGCCTCCCGAGTGCTGGGATTAAAGGCGTGCGCCACCACGCCCGGCCTGTGTGTAGGTCTTAACTTGACCCCTCTACTCTGTGGCACCCATCCAGGATCTTGGAGCCATTTGTTCTGGTGGGCACGGAGATGTCAGACAGTGAGTAAGACCCGGGGTAGTTAGGAGATGGTTGGTCCAGAATTGACCTGGTAAACACAGTCAATTGTCCAGGACCCACCCCATGGTGCTGTTGCCTTCAGAGCTGGTCTGGGTGCTATCTGGCTGAAGTTTACTTCTGTATTGGACACTTCCAGGGCTCTGCTGCCCAGGTCAACCACAATGGTGTTAGGACCGTTTTAAATCATAGCCTCAGGTTGAGGAGATGGCCTGATGGATAAGAATGCTCGCTGCTTAAGCATGAGGATCTATCTGGGTTCAAATCCCCAGCACCCATGTACAAAGCCGAGCATTGCTTTGTGTACTTGTAACCCCAGTTTGGTGTGTGTGAATGGGGGGGGGGCCAGAAACAGGAGGAATGCTGGGGTTTGTTGGCCGCCAGTGTTAGTTCTAGTTTTAGTGAGAGACCCTGTCTTCAGGGATCAAGATAGAGAGTGATCAAGCAGGACCTTCAATGTCCTCCTCTGGCCTCTGTGTAAGTACACACACACACACACACACACACCCCACACATACACACACACACATACATACACACATACACACACATACACAGTACACACACATACACAATACACACATATACACACATACACATACACACACATACACACACACCAGATCTCATTACAGATGGTGTGAGCCACCATGTGGTTGCTGGGAATTGAACTCAGGACCTCTGGAAGAGCAGTTAGTACTCTTAACCACTGAGTCATCTCTCACACACACTACCATGCATAGACACACACATACACACACACACACACACACACACACACACTGCACATAGACACACAGACACACATACCATAGACACACACTACACACATACCATACACACACACACTGCACATAGACACACAGACATACATACCATAGACACACACTACACACATCATACACACACACACACACACTACACACACATATACCACATACACACACATACTACACACACAGACATAGAGAGACACCAGCAGATACAGAGACAGACATGCAGACAGACAGACAGACACACACACACTCATATACCAAAGCATGCATAGACACACATACACCATACACAGATACACATAGCATAGACACACATAACACACAGACACATATACATACACTACACACACCCCACACATAGACACACATACATACACATATACCACACACACATAGAAAGACACCATCAGATACAGACAGACAGACAGACAGACAGACAGACACACACACACACACACACACACACACACACACACACACACACACACGCGCCAGGTGAAATCTCACCATTAGGGAGGCAAGAGCATTGTGAGTTCAAGTCCAGCTTGGGCTACATAGTGGGACCC